>JACEGR010003164.1:0-110716 GCA_014170235.1 Listronotus bonariensis | reverse complement strand
GTAAGTGTGTCCAGGGGATCATCAATTCTTGGTAGTGGAAAACTGTCCTTCTTCGTGACGTCATTCAGTCTTCGGAAATCAACACAAAATCTGGTGGAACCATCTTTTTTCCTAACTAGGACTACTGGAGATGACCATGGGCTCTGGGATGGTTCTATGATGCCTTGATTTTGCATGTCTTCAAGTAACTTTTCAACTTCTTCTTTCTTGGCTAAAGGAAATCTTCTGGGTGGTTGTTTTATCGGTGATGCGTCTCCAGTGTTTATTCGATGTTGAACTACACTGGTTTTACCCAAATCTTTTTCGGATAAAGAGAAAACATCTTGATTTCTTCTTAAAAGTTCTTCCAGCATAGATACTTGGAAGAATTAAGGTAAATTATTAAAATAAATTAACAAAGTAAATTAAATGATCCTAACTCTCTAAAATTCTCTAACCTAAACACATTTTTGAAAGTCTGTAACAATAGGGTAAGTAAATTACGTGCTAAACAGTGTATATGCCACTACTAATTCAGTGGTGTGATTTGAATTGCTTAAATATTAACCTGTCCAAATGTAAAACTATTAGCTTCTATAAATGTCACAATCCTGTCAATGTAACATATTTCATTAAAACCGAAAACATAGAAAAAGTGACCCACTTCAATGATCTTGGTGTACTCTTCGATAGAGATGTCAACTTCAATATGCATGTGGATAACATCATCTCCAAGAGCCTCAAAATGCTTTGATTCCAAAAAAGGGACACAAGGCATATAAACGATACAAAGGCGCTTACATGTTTATATAATTGTCTGGTTCGCACCGTCTTGGAGTATTGTTCGGTCATTTGGACACATCTCTGGAGGTTCATCGTAACAACGCTCTTTTACTTTTTCTATTTAAACTTATTAATGGTTTAATCGATAGCGGCGAACTTCTTGGATTAATATCCTTTCTGGTACCAACTAGACGTACAAGGCGTTCTCAGCTGTTCTTCGAAAACACACATAGAACTAACTATGGACAGTGCGCGTTTATTGATCGAATGGTGCATAATTATAACACTTTCTATGCTAATCTGGACATTTTAAATTTAAGATTATCTTCACTTAGACGTATGTTAAATAGTCATATTACATAATTTGTTTTTATGTGTTCTTTAATTGTTCAAGTTTAGGCTATATTCATATGTTTTCGTTATATTTTTATTTTTATTTATTTTATTTTAAATCTTTCAACTTTAGCTTGTACCATTTAGAATGGTTTTATTCTGTAGTGTACATTTGTAAATAAATAAATAGTGACAATTTGAGAGTGACTAACCAAAAACCGGAGGGTTACAAAGTTGTAAAAAAAATCGTAATATTGGCATGGTTTTTATTTTAAAGGAAATAATTCAAAGATAATGAAAAATATATACTCTAACGATCCGAACGATTTCCACAAGCCGAAATAATAACAGTATTTTTTGACATATTTAAAAATTTAATTTAATTATAACTAAAAATTTTTGTGCCCCTGCAGAGAATTTTTTGTCTTTTAACATTTGTCAAAAAACAAATTTGACCATTTCAACTGCAAGTTTTACTGTGGTGGTTAAAAGAAGCTCGTTATTTTTTTGGATTTTTTTAAATTTAATAATAGTCGTAATTTTTTTTTACTTATAACTTATAATTGGCATAAAAAAAATGTTTTTAAATGTTAAAAGACATCACTTTTTTATTAACTTTTTTAATAAGTGAGACTAAGAATTTTTGTTTTAATTATTTTACTTTACTCTAATACATAGCCACCCCTAAAATATGTCGTGCCCTCTCAAGAAAAAGAAATAGGCGCCTTTAAAAAACGTAAACCGTTTTAAGAGGGAAATACCTGTTAATGTTTAAATTTTCCTTGATTTTTATGTTTTTTTTAATAAAAGCCATTATATATTTTAAAAATTGGTAATAGTACAGGAAATAAAGCATTTCACCTGGCAATTTTTGGTCCTGCATGGATCGACCTAATATTTTAACAGAATATAAGAAATAGCCCAAGGTACAAAACCTATATCGAACCGAAGGGCGGCAAAACCTTAGAGGCCGTTGTCACTCTCCCTAGGGCTAGGGGGTGGAATTTTTTATTACATTTTAACAACATAAATCAATTAAAAATGTGATGCCAAGCAAAATGTTTTTATATTTTTATGATAAAACCAATACTTTTCAAGTTATTCGCGATTGAAAGTAATATTTTTTCGACAAATAAAACGACGTTTTAAACGGGTTTTTGAATAACTCGAAACTTATGCATTTTAATATAACAAACTGTAAAAAGCAAAATTGTAGGTTTTAAAAAGGCAAACATAATTGTTTTATAGTAGTTTTTCTACGACCAATACGAACAAAGATATAGAGTAAGAGCCCGTGAGCGGCAGACCTTCGTCATTTTGTAAAAGCTGAAACTTTGTCAGCGCATTCTTCCAACATAGGTAGAAGCGATGGGAGAATATGAAGTTTAACTCATAGTGGCTTTGGCAGGTACCATTTACCAAAGGTTTATTAATTAAAACATAACTTTCGTCATTTTGTAAAATCTGAATTTTATGTATCTTACTTGGGTACCTATTAGAGAGATATTTCCCCAGTCGGCAGATACTTCTGATAGTTCCTGCCCTGTGGCAGACAAAAATTTAATCTGGCTATCTAATGATATGTTCCCTAGAAAGTGTATCGATATAAGTGAAAAATTACACCATTTAAAATTTATTTGTACTCATTAAATTAATAAAACTTGATATTTTGTAAATACCCACAAACAGTTTTACTCTGCTAAGTTGTGGTGTTGTGGACCCCAATCCAATTCCTATACATACTACAGATATAAGCTGGTTACATAAATAGGCATGTCCAGGATATAAAGAATCATTAGGTAAGTTAACATACTGTTGTTTATTAGTAAGTATATATATATATATATATATATATATATATATATATATATATATATATATATATATATATATATATATATATATATATATATATATATATATATATATATATATATATATTTTTATTGTGATACCATTTGTAACTACAGCAGGAGCGTATATAAAGAGGGGGGTTGAGGGTTTTTTTTAGTTTGTCATGGGTAAGAAAGAAAATTTGTAGTGAAAAGTCCTTTGTTTGCAATATTTTTAATGCGTAGGGTCATGTGTGTGTGTCAAAATTTTTTGTACCAAACTTCCAAAATTTTGGAAATGAGGGGGAGCACGAAAAAACTATATACCGAATAAAGCCTGGCTTGTCACTGAATCCAACTAGTCAACATAAAACCTAAACTGGACGCACCGTTTCTAAAGACAAAATACCAGAACAAAAAAAATTATATCATGTTAATAGTCCCTAAACAATGTTAAGCACAATTACTAAATTGGTTTAAAAATGCAAAAGAAAAAATATAGAGAGAGTGCAAATATATTTTAAATAATTATGTTACTGAATTAGAAAAACGTTTTATCACAATTGTTTTTTTTTCAATTCAAGACATCTATTTTAAAATAGCACGATTTAGATGGTGATTAAATTTTATAATTCACAAAAAAATACATTTGACTACTTTTGAGAATGGGGGATACCGTAGTTTCAATGTAGCGCGATCTATGAGAGAGTAGGAGAAGTTTTAATCAACAAGCATTATCTGCCATCTAGCGACCTGTTGGCAAAGTATTACAAATAAATAGTTTTCTATATGTTAGTTAAAGATTAATTCGAAATATTCTAAATAGATGGCAACACGTATATTAATAAACTAGCGCATTTGCCATAACTTTTTATTTAATTTGGACATACAGAAAATTTTATATTAAATACATATCTACTACAATTCGTGTAAACAATGAAATAAACTTTATTCCATTCATATCAGTATAAACTAACTTCTGTATTTTGTAATAGGTACTTAGGAGCAGCCTTCCTGTACATGTTGTGACCATGAAAAACACTAATTTGAAAAAAAGAACGCAATTTTTAGTAGACTTCATGGATGTCCCATACAAGATGTGTGTTTTACGTGCTCTTAGACGAAAGTTAGAGGTAAGCTGAACGAAAACACAAATATTTTAAAACACAAATCTTTCAAAAATCTAGTAATAAAAGAAATAGAGAATAATCGGCTCGAACAACCTTAGAACTTACTAATAGTGGAAAATGGAGTTAACCATGACATTAGGTTATATGACACCTAAACTGTCTAATAAGCAAAAAAACAACGTTTTTTATAATATTCCCTTAAAAAAATATGTCAATTTTTAATTCGGCCAACGAGATTACTTGTGCGTATTTTGTTGCAATTTTTTCATTAAATGGTTTTATAAAATGGTACATTTTTTGTCTTCGTTGCAAAATACAATAAATGGAAATAAAAAATAGCACAACATTGCTCAGTGGCAATACAATAAAGCTTTGGCGGTAACAATGGAAAAAATATCTAAATACAAAAAAGACCTGTAAAACTAATAAAAATACAATAATAATCCGCACAGTTCTTTATTTTGTATTCTAGACTCTATATAGTATACAGGGTGTCCCGTAACACTACCGACAAATTTTAAGGAGTAGTTCTTCAATAATATAGGGTAAGGACTTCATGTGGATATGCATCAGGATGTCGTAAATTATAGAAGTGATCCAAACAGCACAAACTTTCCATTAAGCAATCCCCCATATAAGTAACCCAGCAAACACTATTTGCCGGCAATGTACATTTTTCATATTGGCATTGATGGTAAAGCATTGGCAATTGGTGGCAATATTATGCCAACATCTTATACGCATTAAAAAGTCAACCCTAAATAAATACTTAATTGCCAATAAATTTTACATGCAGGCGAATTGCCGGCAAGCATACAAAACTGGTGGCATACCAATCCTGATTAAATAAAGCACGCGTTTTTGTTGCAGGCAAATAAATATTGGATTTTTGAAGGCAAACCTTCAACGCATATTCATACTTTTTAAACCATATTATTAACATTGGTATTTACCTAACATTAAAGCAATTTTTTGATCTGTTTTATTTATAATGGCAGCTAAACAACATTATTTTATGTTTTTTTTTACATAATTTAAAGGAAATGGCCTTTTCATAACATTTTATTTTTAAAAATCATGCAAATAAAAATTAGGTCAAACAAAATGTTTATTATGTATTTTGGAGCGAATAAAAATAAAATGATGGTAAAATTAGCTAGGTTAATTTCGACCGAAGGTGACCGCTTTATGCATTTGTTTTCTACGTGGTTTTCTAGCTTTTTAGTTTCTTTTTAAAGAAAAGAGTTTTTAATAGACATAATTAAATGTATTCATTACCTAATAAGTGTGTGTTGTTTGATTAATTGGTGATGGCTAGTCGGAAGGCAAGATATTCAAGTAGACTGTTAGGAGCTGTAAACATTTTGTTTAAAACTTTATTAAAAGTTTTAAAGACGTGTTAATAAAAATATTATATATATATTTAATAGTTTTTTTGACATACCGATAGATGGCGTAATGGACAATAAACTACTACGTTTCTGCAATATCTTCGCTTTCTGCGGTCTGCGGTAGGTGATCTCACTTAGCTTTGAAAGAAATATCTTCGGCTAGTGTAAAAATCTGCATCTCCAAGTTGGACAGTGTTCCGAGAGATGGTACTTTGCATTGCAAGGAAATTGCATGCAGTAAGGAGTTTTCTTCTATTTTAATTTTCAAATAAAATATCGCATCATTTTAGCTTTTAAAAAAGTATATGCGACAATTTTCGTCAATAAGACGTCAGCTTGCTGCTTGGGAGTACCTGCATTTGCCCACTTTCGTCTTTTTGTTATCTTTTTGCCAATAACTTATTAATGATGGATGCCATCATCTTAAACGCATTTTTTTGCCAATAACTTATTAATGACGGATGCCATCACTTTATCTGCAACACGTGGCCTAATAACGGCCAATTGCCCACTTTCGCGTCTTTTTGATACCTTTTTGCCAATGCCTTGCCATTAAAGAGTGTTGGCAATGCCAGTAAATTAAATGTACAACGCCGGCAAAAAATGTTATATGGGAAAGCATGCGTCCATACTATTTCTTGACCTTGCTGCATAGCTGGGCTACACTACCAAACAATGGTTAAGCTGTGGAATGGACATAAAGCATCACGTGACCCGTGCTTTACTTATATGGGGGATTAACCAGTGGAAAGTTTGTGCTGTTTGAAAGTGAGCCAATATATTACTTTAAAATACTACCTATACTTACGTACTTTTTTCACATATAAAAAATCAATTGTGCTTCGTTAAGAAGTTGTTGCCCCTCAAAATCTTATTTCATTTATAAATTTTGACCAAATGCCACTACTACTATAACTTATATAGCTACTTATATTCATATAATATATTCTTATTTGTTAATAATTAAAGAATCACTCGTTGATCATCGCGTAAAGTTGGTCGGTTGGCATATACCACTTTGAAGGATATCTCAAACTTCTATAGTTTAAGGTTCTATATAGTCGTAGAAACGAAACCGCCGACCATAGAAAATTTCATAATATGTTAAATCATAGGCAATATTTGAGTCGGGGTGTTGCTTTGTTCGTGCCTCCTTCCGACGAAAAGCGAAAGCGCTCAGCCAACAGCTCCTGATCCAGTGTTGCCAGAACGTTGGTAAATCGTACCCCTTCCCTGGTATCATGCCCGCATCCTCCACAGTAACGCGGAAATTTCCCCTCGATTTGCCAACCGACGTGCTTCGCGACGCTGTGTGTGATGCAGGCGCGATGTTAGGAAAGGGGTACCCACGTTCTGCGACAGAACTGCACTGACCTCGTTCGGATCGGATCAACGCGTACGTTGCACAAAATAATTGTAGGAGAGTGGAAGAGATTGAATACATGCATTTCCTATGGTCAGCAGTTTCGCTTTCAGACCGGTAGAAGCCCGACGCACAAATGAGGCACCCTATATAACAAAGGTTAAAGTATGTGCACCTATTATACCTTGTTTCTTTTCTTTTAGAGGCAGTAAGCAGAAGATATCTTTTACATGTATTATAGAACTACTAGAAGAACTAAGAAGTGAAGTACTTTCTATAATTAGTGTAATAGTTTTATTATAAAAAAATCCGATGATGACATGTGTAAATTACTCTTAAAGTAATAACATTTGCTTTGTTCTTTACCAATGTACCTATAGAAAGCCTAATAAATACTTGTAAAACAAATTTTTACTTTCATTTTATCCAATAGTATAATTTTATTATAATAAATGACAAAATGGTTCAACGAAATGTCAATTAAAAATATTGACAAATTGGTGAAGTCCAATAATAATTAGGAGCACAGAAATGCGAAGAGGTAAATATTTTACTCTGCTCCTGTTACTCGGTGTTGCCAAATGGTTAGGTTTTTCCCCATTTTTAAGAAACTAATGTTGCATCGAAATTTAAATTTTAAAAAGCAGATTTTGTTAAAATATAGCTTTTGTATTAGGATTACAAAAATGCGAGGAGGTAAATATTTTCTCTGCTTCTAATACTTGATGTTGCCAAATTGTTAGGTTTTTTCCCATTTTTAGGAAAATTACTTTTTCATTGAAATTTAAACTTTGTAAAGCAAGTTTTGTTAAAATATAGGTTTTGTATTAGGAGCACAGAAATGCGAGGAGGTAAATATTTTCTCTACTCCTGATACTCGGTGTTGCCAAATTGTTAAGTTTTTTGCATTTTGCGAAACTCGTGTGTTTATTAAAGTTTAAATCTTAAAAGGCAGAGTTATTTAAAATATGGTATTTGTATTGGGATCTCAGAAATGCAAGAAGGTAAATATTTGTCTCTGTTCCTGATACTCGGTGTTGCCAAACTGTTAGGTTTTTCCCCATTTTTAGGACACTAACTTTTTATCGAAATTTAAACTTTAAAAAGCAAATTTTGTTAAAATATAGGTTTTGTATTAGGAGCACAGAAATGCGAGGAGGTAAATATTTTTCTCTACTCCTGATACTCGGTGTTGCCAAATTGTTAAGGTTTTCCTCATTTTTACGAAACTCGCCTTTTTATGGAGGTTTAAACCTTAAAAAGCATATTTAGGTAAAATATGTTATTTGTATTAGGAGCTCAGAAATGCGAGGAGGTAAATATTTGTCTTTGCTCCTGATACTCGCTGTTGCCAAATTGTTAGGTTTTCCCCATTTTTAAAAAACTTAGTTTTTAATCAAAATTTATGCTTTAAAAAGCAAATTTTGGTTAAATATAGGTTTTGTATTAGGAGCACAGAAATGCGAGGAGGTAAATATTTTTCTCTGCCCCAATACTCGGTGTTGCCAAATTGTTAGGTTTTTCCCCATTTTTAGAAAACTAAGTTTTTAATCAAAATTTATTCCTTAAAAAGCAAATTTTGGTGAAATATAGGTTTTGTATTAGGAGCACAGAAATGCGAGGAGGTAAATATTTTTCTCTGCCCCCAATAGTCGGTGTTGCCAAATTGTTAGGTTTTTCCCCATTTTTAGGAAACTTTTTTTATCAAAATTTAAACTTTTAAAAGCAAATTTTGTTAAAATATAGGTTTTGTATTAGGAGCACAGAAATGTGAGGAGGTAAATATTTGTCTCTGCTTCTGCGGTGTTGCCAAATTGTTAGGTTTTTCCCCATTTTAAGGAAATTAACTTTTCATCAAAATTTAAACCTTAAAATGCGAATTTATATGAATACAGGTTCAGTATGGCGATCGCTGAAATGCTAGGAAGTAAATATGTCTCTGTGCTACTTATACTTAGTGTTGCCAAATTGTTAGGGTTTTTCTTTACGTTTTACTGGAGAACATGACTAACTTCAGGATATTTTTGATACTAAGTAAAAATAAAAACATTTTACACACACTTTATAAAAATTTATTCAAGAGAAATATAGACATTACCATCCGTAATATAAAAATGGTGTAAAACTAATTTAGTCTAGATCCTAAGCAAAATCATCCCATATTCATGTATGTTTTCTGATTAAGTTAACTCCATTTCCTGCGACTTCTTGTTTTTTTAAAGGTTGTAAACTGTAACCATAACTTGACATTTTTTTACCTAAAATTAAAAATAAGTATATTATAAAATAAAATAATTTTAGGTTAAAAAATTAAAATTTTGCAATGACTTTAGGTCAAGTAAATTTCCTCCAATTATCTAAGCGTCCTTAATACCAGGGTCGGTCATATCGACTTTGTGAGGGGGGCATAGACCCAGGAAAAGTGTGTGAGGTGGCAAAAAACAAGAAGGTTTAAAAAAGGTCCTCTCACCTCTAACCTATTTTTATAGTTTTTTTATTCTTTGATTTATAAAATTCCAAAAACCACGTATTTGAATAGCAAAAAAAAGTCCTCGGACCAGCCCTGGGGTGGGGGCATATCATTATTAAATGCCCACGATTTTACCTAAATGATGATGTGAAATTATTATATTTTTTAATTAATATTAAGAAAATCTATTACTTAATTTAAAATAATTGACATTTTTATATGTTTGCACTTCTTTAAAACTTTTGAAGTGGTTTAAATAAGGTGCTTGTTATTTTTTAAATAAAGAAAATATCTCTTTAAATTATAGTTCTAATGCTTATCTAAATATTACCAGATTTTATTTTAAAAAAAAATTAAACGGCAATACACATCTTTTATCAGACATCCGCATCTATGATTACTCTAACCTCATGTGGAATGGCATTCCTTTGTGGAAATTGGTGGGCAGCATGTAGAGTAAGTTTGCTTCTTAGTACCTATAAAGGACAAAAAGTTTTTAATTTTTAAGTAACTTATAACATGAATTTTTGGAGATATTTAGTATAAAAAATAACTGCTTTTTCAAATTTTCCTAAATTAAAATTTAAAAAAATGGCAAATGCGCTAGTTTATTGACACACGTAGTGTCATCTTTTGGAATATTCCCAATTACTTCTAACAAATGTACAGAAAACTATTTACATGTTATGTTTCGGCAAGTAACCGCTAGATGGCAAATGACCTTTGCTGACAAATACTTTTACTCCTCTCTCATAGAGCGCGCCACAATAAAACTACGGTACCCCGTTCGCAAAGGCAGTCAAATTAGTTTTTTGTGGATTATAAACTTTTTAGTCACTGAATCTTGCTAGTTTGATGGATAAGTTGAATTTAAAAAACTATCACGTTTGTTTAATAGAGAGTACTAATAAAAGAATAAACAGTCTCCTTTTTAGATGTGCAAGAAAATAAATATTTTTATTCCAGAGTTTATGTTATTATACAAGGACCATCGCTCGTGGGGTAATTCTTTACTAAAAATAAAAAAAAGTCCTATGCACATGGGTCCGGAAACGCAAGGTTTTCTATATACAGGGAGTTAAAGTTTAAATTTTTTTTTAGTTTTTATAAATGACTTAAAAACCACTTAACCACTTTTAATGAAACTTTGAACTTTAAAGTGTAATAATAAATTGCATAGTTTTAATTAAAAATCTGCTTACAGCTGCGGCAGTGGGGTGCGTACAATTATTCAAAAATCTTGTTTTTGTAGAATGCACAATTGACTTAAACTAAAGAAAATGTCTGAAAGTAGCCACCGGTTTTTAAGTCATTTGGAAAAAATTGATAATTTAACTCCCTGTATATCGGAAACCATGCGTTTCCGGACCCATGTGCATAGGACTTTTTTAAAATTATATTTGAGTAAAGAATTACCCCACGAGCGATGGTCCATGTTTTCTGAAACACCTTGTATACTCCATATAAAAAAGACTGTATTAAAATATTTTTATGCATTATGGAATAATTAATAAATAGGTCGGTCTTTAGCCCACCTTGTGATACATTTTTATTCTTGTTGGAATAAGGCTAGCCGCGCACTGGTAACTTTTTTATTGACCAACATGAAAGTTGATCATCCAAAAAGTGGCTAATAAATTTGTGTTCCGCGCACTTGTTTACTAGGGTGTTGCTTTGTTAATATGGATTTTACTAAGATAACTATGTAATTTTTATTTGCCGTGAATTAAAAGGTGCTAATGCGCGGTATCATATAAAAACAAATATTTTTCATTATCACAATTTTTCAGTTGCCGAAAAAAGTTGCCAGTGTGCGGCAGGCCTAAGAATAATTTTCAAGAAAGCTTTGTTTACCTCAACATAGTGCAGCTTTTAAGAAACATACTAAGACGATACCCTCATTCAGGAGTACTCATAAGCCGCATTACCGCTGGGTTAGAGGAGTGTCAACACTGTCAAAATAAAGCCATTCTATTGCTTTAATTTAACAGTTTTGACACTACGTTTACGCAGCGGCTAAGTACTCCTGAATGCGCCCTTTCGCTACTTCTGTGTTAAATCGGAATGAGAAGAACTCCAGCATGCCAAGATTTTATATTTTATTGTAAAAATCTTTTATTGATTGTGTTTTTAGGACGACTAGTTGGTTTCAGTGGCAAGCCAGGCTTCTGGTAGTGTTTTAATAAATCAAAATATTTTGCGTGTCACGGATGTGTTTTTATGTGACATTGACGCGCTCAGTTCCAGATTAACCTATAAGAAAATTAAGCAATTGCTTAGGGCATCACCTTGTGGGGGCAGCATTTTTTGTGCTTTTAAAAAACTTTCGGTAAGTAAAAAGGAAATGTTGTATGATTGAAAAAGATGTTTTTTTGTTCTTCAAAAAGTTTAGGGTTAGTGAAAAGTAATGTTGTATGTTGTAAAGAGGTGGTGACCTTTTATGATTTAAAAAGGTGGAGACCTTCTTTCTTTTTTTTAGTCCTCAAAAATTTTGTTTCTAGTGGGCACCACAGGAGTAAACTGCTTAGGGCATCAGGAAGTCTTAATCCGGCACTGACGCGCTTATGTCTCGCTGTTTGCGGAAAGCTTTACTGATAAACAACAGTATGTTACCTTACTTAAATCTTCATACAGCCTGCGAGATGCCTATATTAGTGTAAACAGCTAACATCTGATAAAAAGCCCAACAAGACGGTAATCAATGTGTATGTATTTCACTAGAAATTTGGGTATTATATACTGGCGTTGTATCGGTAGTGGTTGACTTGGGGTCCACAACACCACATCATAGCAAAGTGAGGCTATTTATGAGTATCTGCAAAATGTTAAGTTCAATTAATTTAAAAAGCACAAAAAAAAATAATTTTCTGAATAAATTTATATATTAATAATTAAGATTATTGTCAAGACAATCCGTCTCATAGGACCAGGCGCGGCGGGTTTTGAGTGTTCATATAGGTGCCATGTGTAAAAAATTTTTGAAAAGCAAAAAAAGGTCATCACGTTTACATAAAGTTAAAGAGCAAAAGAAAGGTCTCACCCACATCCAAACAATACTTTTGACGGACAAAAATGTTTAAATGTTCTTTTCTCATATGGGTGCATTCAGAGTTGGGTTGAATACTGAAAATCGGTATTTGAATACCGAATATTTAAATTCTTGGAAAAAAAAGTATTCGAATACTCGGTATTCACGGAATCGGTATTTATTTCGATTAGATTCGAATACTATAAAAACAAAAAAAAAAAGATGATTATTTGAAGAGCAAAAAAAAGTCTTTACCTCTATATACTTTCCTCTACTTTTTGTTCCCTTTTGGTATTCTACTCATGACAATTTTGGTATTCGAATACTCAAAAAAGTATTCGAATACAGAATCCCGAATAGTAACCATATAAAAACAAATTTGTTTTTATATGATAGTAACCAAAGAAGTATTCTGCCGAGTATCGAATACCAAACTGTACACATGTAACTGAATAACGGCAAAATGTATTCTAACTACTATTCAGAATACTGACTATTTGAATACGACCCAACTCTGGATGCATTGCACCCATGCATTTCGCCTCTTGCCGCCACTATATAGGACTTAAAAGCTTTTTTAATAAAATAGTTTTTCATTTTATTTAAAAAATCCAGAACTTTAATATGATCAGGGCCATTCCTTAGGACTAAAAACCTTTTTTAATAAAATAGTTTTTCATTTTATTAAAAAAATTCAGAACTTTAATATGATCAGGGCCATGCCTAGGGTGACTTCCGCCGTGGTGCAAAAAATTATTGGCCGCCCCTACAATAAAATCTAAATTAAGGTATAAAAATATTTGATATATATACTGAGTATATTTAAGTATTCCACATGCTTTTTTTCTCCTTTTCTTTGTAAATATTTTGAGAGCAAGAAAGGTCCCTGCTTTAAAATTACACCATTTTCGATTCCAGAAAGGTAAATACCACCCCTCTTTTCAAAAATGGTGGCACCTTATAGTGCCTTGCACCACTAGGAAGTCAAACTGAATATGATCTGAAAGTACCTGCATTATATTTAATGCAGTAGAACCCTCCAAATCTTCTGGTTCTCACAAGTCAGGGAAAATATATTACTGTGAATATGAGTGGTGTATCTGAGATTACCAGAATGAGTTGAACATTTGTTTTTGGTTGCCAAAAAATTTTAATAATTATATTTTTTACAAATCCCCTTGGCCCCTTCTGAAAATTCTCGGCCCCCTTGGCCACCCCAAAATCAAAAAGCTTGCGTGGCCACTAATATCTAACAGCCAAAAACCAGTATTTGCCTCCCTAATTATATCAATAGGGTTTTTCGGGTGACATTAATGGTTGATGTATTATCTTCAAAGAGTTATCAATTCATTTTTATGAAAAATAATGTTTTGAGATAAGTGGGTTTAAAGTTTTGGTAGAATTCAGCGGAAACCCAAAATCCTGAATCCTACCAGTTTTTATTGCTAAGGTAGATAAGAAGTTGATATCTTTTATGGCCAGTATTGCTGCTGAAAAGAATGTGTATTATTCTATTTACACCTGTTCTTAGTCCAAAACTCATGTTTTTTGAGTTGTGTGTTGTGCCACTGTTGAAGGCAGTCCATGAGCAATATGGTTTACACAAGTCGCATTTGTCCGAGTTTAATTGTAAAATCTAAAACTAACTGCCCCTGCTTTACACCATTTTTAAGTAGTAACAAGATCTAAAGGGTTTGGAAGCACAAACATACTATTATTATCACAGTAACACAAATACAAATATTTATGGTACTAATTACATAATAAACAAAAAACAAAACTAATTTAGATAATTTGACGAATGCGCCGGTTTAACACAGGTAGTGTCATCTATTGAAAACGTTCCAAATTTATCTCAAGCAGATATATAGCAAACTACTACTTTACTAATAGTTTGTTCGCGCACTAATAGATGTCACACACACTTGTCTTTTTAACAATACTTTTGCTACTCTCTCATAGGGTACGTGACCTTAAAAGTACGGTAGCCTGACATGCAAAAGCAGTCAAATATGTTTCCCTGTGCCTCTTGTCATTTATAAGTCGTATTAATGGTTACCTTTTTCCCTAAATGTAAAATTTGATAGATTTAAAGTGAAATAACGAGAAAATGCTGCCTATTTTAAAGAAAACTCGTAAAATCTTTTTGAAGCACCTAATGAGACCTTTCTTTTGAAAAAGAAATTTCTAGCATAAAAATTAAGTGAGTAATGATAAAAATAAGGTCAGTATGTATTTTTTTACGAAAAAATCAAATAAGACAAGCCCCTAACTACCTCCTAAATAAAATTAACTTTTACCCTTTTGCAGTTCTCTTTATACATGTATTAATAATAGATTTAAGAAGTTTGACCAATTTTAAATGCCTAATTTCAGGAAAATTTAAGCTTAAGATAAACGATTATTTACAATTTATTTTTTTTCACCTTTTTTTCTCAAAAAAAATTCGGAATTTTGTAGGTTTACATAGAAAAAGATGTGTGCAAAATTTCAGGAAGATCAGTAAATAACTTGTTGAGTTATCATGCCCGCCAATTTGTATATATAGTTTTGAGAAAAACGCGTTTAAAGATTAAATAGGTTCATAATAATTCAATGATTATAGTAACTTATCAACTCTGTAATGTAAAAAATACTGAAAATTATGTTCTAAAATTTGAGGGACGTGTTCTTAAATGACTATACTAACATATCAGGATTTTATTTTTCATTTTACAGGCCCCCCTTAACAAAATACACTCATCTGTGTTGTTGTACTGACCTAAATGCCTTTTTTTGTTGTCAAGTAAACAAACAACAACGCATGGCTATTTTGTTTTTTCCTGTTGTAATGTGTTGTCTTATCCTTACAGCAAAAAGCTGGCGTCACCACTGATCGTTTAAAAGTTATCCCATGTCCCATACACACACATAGACGGACTGTCCACCGATGGGCTTTACAAGAGCAGAAAAAGTTATTCTTGATAAAAAATTTTGCTTGTGAATTGAAGATTCATGAAGAAAAAATGACGATTTTGTACAGGGTGCGTGATGAAAAATGAAAAAAGTAGTTTACTCTTGGAGAAAAATCATGTTTTTCGGGTTTTTGTGCACCCTGTATCCAAAATCAACATTGTCTTTTCTTAAATCATATTTTTTTACATATAAATTTTTTTATTATGAATAACGTTGTCCCAAAAGATTATATTTTTTATCCATTTGTTCGCTCTTAAACCTTATTAGTGGACAGTCTGTAGACAATTTAAAATCACATTAATAATTTTAACCATTTTAAACAATCGTAGAAAAAACATATGCAATATCCTGATTACTCCCTTTTTTTCCCAGGGAGCCGTCTGCATGTCCGGTGGCACTGCAGCCTGAAGGCTTATTGTACCAAACTCCCGTTTTATTGTACCCATTCCAGTACCCTAGTTCCTTGAAGAAGGCGGTATAGGTCTGCTGGGTGCGTACCATATGTTTCCGGGGCACTCTAATATCCCCGAAGATTGCCTGTCTTTTGTGATCCAGTGCCTCACACTCTGACAGTATGTGGGATACTGTTTCGGTCTCTGCTCCACATAATCTGCAGTCCAGATCTCCGTTGTATAATCCCATTTTATTTAGGTGTTCTTTCACTGGAGCATGTCCGGTGAGGAAACCTGTGATCGTTCTTAGCTGATTCCTACCCATTTTGAGTAGTTCTTTAGCTCTTTTTGTGCATGGTCCACTGATGTATATTTTCCCATGCATGTGTTGAGGAAGCCTTTCCCAGTGCAGTCTTTGCTGGTCCTTTACCCAGTTTTGTACCGCACTCCGGAAGGTGCTCTTTGGTACTCCAAGGACTGGTTCTGGCCCGACGTATGTCGTGGCTGACCCCCTTCTAGCCAGTTCGTCTGCGTTTTCATTGCCTCGAATTCCGCAATGCTCTGGCACCCACACTCGAGGCATTCTAGTACCAGCCAAGACGATACCTTGGGATTAATTAGTGCACCAAGGGCTGCTTGACTATCCGTAAGAATGTTGATTGTACAATTTGAGCGGGGCCTTTGGTTGTTAATCCTGGCACATTGTAAGATCGCAAAAATTTCTGCTTGAAATACAGAGGCGTGGTTTCCCAGTGGAAAGGTCAAACGAGTGTTTCCCATCTCACTGTAGACACCTGCTCCTGACCCTTCTTCGGTTTTTGGACCCGTCCGTATACCAGGTTTGACCTCGAAGAGAGAGTCTGAAATTTTCGTTTGCCCAGTTCTCCCTTGGGTGTATTGTCACCTGAAAGGGTCTTCTGGGTACGATTTGTGGGGTCATATAGTCTGTCCTCATATCCATTATGGGACTCCTTATGATATTTTTATTTCCATGTGTCCTGATCTAACTTTTTGTGTTGCTCAGGTTGTGTTTCAGTCTGTATACCCCCATTCTCGCCTCCCCTTGTACCACTATATGCAGGGGCGGGAGGTCAAGTAGGGTCTCCAAGACCGCTGTTGTACTTTTAATGCATCCCGCTATGCCAAGGCAGGCTAGTCTTTTACACCTTGCTCAGCCGAAGCATAGCCGTGTGCTGTCTGGTCTTAGTCCACCAAACAATGGATGCATATGTTATGGCTGGTTTCACCACAGTATTGTACAACCAGTGAACCATTTGTGATCTTAGTCCCCACGTTTTGCCATATGTTCTGCGAGCCAGAATTAATGCTATTTCCGCTCTTTTGATTACTTTGTCCAAATGGTGGTTCCAGGTGAGTTTTCAGTCCAATATAACCCCCAAATACTTAACCTCCCCCATCATTGGTATTTCAGTGCCTTGAAGATTGAGAGGACCCAACCCCTCTAGTTTTCTTCTTTTTGTGAAAGGCACTATTCTGGATTTGGTTGGACTGATTTTTTAAACCAACCTCTTCCGTGATTACTCCCTTGCATACATGTCTGGCAGTGACACATACTTTTTTTAGAGAAATAATATAATTTTTATGTAACAAAATGTGACTTTATTATTTTCCTAGTAATTAGCATTTTTACAATTATAAATAATATAATTAAAAATAACAATGCATTGATAATATTGGTAACAGTGTAATGGTATTTACCATGTTATCAATATCCATTACCCTATTTAACAGAAAAAGAACCTCCTGGTTTATTATGGTGATTTTTTTTTTTTTTTTATTAAAAAAAACAGGGAGCTCCTTAACACTCGGAAGTGCATTCAGAATCAATACCCTTGGGGTAAATGTCTTCCTACCTGTGATGTCACCTGGAGCGCATTCAGATTCGACAAATATGGGGTAAACTTTACCCATTTTGTGACTTTGGCAAACGAATTTGTTCCTTATGTTTAGTTTTGATAAGGTCTTGCTTATTACGCATATCTTTACCGGGCGTCGATTCTGAATGCGCCCCTGGCAAATGTTTTTTTCTTGTTTAGTCTTGCAGTTAGCAATTCCGAACAACAATTCTCATTAACTTGAATAAATACTTCCCATAACCGCGTGTACATTGGTACAGTAAATGGGTTAGTTGCATGTACCAGTAACTTGCAAGACAACAACTTACCCAATGTAAACAGATTAGGTGAAGTACTTATACCAGTAGCGAGAACAGGAAAGTGAATAGATAGCCGATTTATTTACTTACTACTGGCCTTCCCTTCTACCGAAATTAGCACTGGTCACGATCTAAATTCAGTAACTAGCCCTGTGTAGACGGGCCAGGCAAGTTAAATGGACAAATGCCATCCAAGTATAGCAGTGGTGTCGTTTAATTTATGATATTTTTCTTAGGAAATAAAATAATCCGGGTTCTTCTTGAAACTGGAAAACAGCGTTTGCATGAGAAAAGTAGGCGGAGTTCTCTCGAAAAGCTTAAATAGGTATTCTTGAACGCAAACGTCTGCTCCCATCACGCCACTGTAAGAAAAACAGCCCGGGAAGTGAACGATCATTTTGGCGATGTAATCGAGTCCATTCTCTTATGCTCGAGAATTGGGACCCTGAAGGGAAACTATTTTTAGTTGAGCTTTATCGTGAATATGAGGTGTGGTATAAGCAAGGGCGTCGCCAAGAGAGAGGGCAGTTGCCCCCCTAGAGATTCTAAAAAAGTTGCCCAATGTAAAGCAACCAAAGTCCAAATTTTTTTTTCTTGGTTTGCTTGATCAAATATTATCGTACGTATGAAACTCGAATGAAATCACCAATTTAATTTCATCGTATCTCAACAGTTGCTGCGTTGAGCTTTCGTATTTTCCTTATAAAAATGTCAATTGATTTGTTTCACTAATATTATAAATGAGGATTTTGCATCGATTTTAAAATCGCTAAAATTCGGTAGCTAGTCACGATATTAGATTATGTTATTTTTTGTCATTTTTTAAATATCTAGGTTAAAACAAGTGAAATATGATGGCGATTTTCGATTTGAGATCCAACGTTTTGTTCCTGGCTGACAGTTTCAATTGTATTTTTCAATGTGCTTTATACAGGGTGTTTCCTATCTACGGTACGAAACTTAAGGGGGTAATTTAGTATGTCTTTTTATGAAAAAACGTTCCCATTAACATATTTGTGGACTTGTTTCATCTCTGAGATACAGGGGGCTATTCTTTAAATATTTTAAAAATGCTTTAACCAGTGGCGTCTCAGTGGGCCAAGATGATTGAGAGAAAAAAGTACTGACACATTATGACGTTTTTATATTTTTTCCAATTGAGCAATTAAAAACGCTATTTTTCATTCTTTTGTATTTTCTTCGTATCTAGCTTTGTTTTCGAGAAAAAAATTGAAGCTTCTTTAGGTGATACCAAAAAGTACCCATATACAGCATACAAGAAAATCCAAAATAGAAAAATAAACTGTTGACCTTAGTAAATAAAGCAAATGACGATTTTCGATAAAATATACGACTGCTTATTTATTTTAAGGCAAATAATTGTTTATTTTTTATTTTTGTTTTTTTACCTGGTTCTCTATGGGTACTTTTTAGAAGAAATTAAAGTGTCTTTAATTTTTTTCTCGAAAATGAAGCTATATACGCAAAAAATTAAAACACTAAAACGTTGCATGTTTAATGAGCCAATCGGAAAAAAATATAAAAACTCTGTAAGACGTCAGTGGCGTACTTCTATTTCTCAATAATATTGTTTTTGGTGCCCACGGAAACGCCCCTGCACCCAATAATCTTTATGTGGGTAGGGCTTTACAAGCGCCGTATCACATTAAATAAGTTTACCTAATTTCATTTAAACCGGTTAAAGGGTTTTTAAGCAAGCTCTTTTAAAAACACGTCATAACAGTAACGAAAAAATATTAGGCATCATACCTACCTAGGCAAAAACCTAAATAAAACAGAATAGTTAACAGTTAACCGTCAGTTAATTTTATAAATCCACAAAACATAAGTTCTTGGTTATTTAGGTTTGAGCTGCAGGCACAACAAAACCGACTTTGTACATTTTACTTCATTGCAGATTTTTAACGGAATCCATGATGATAATAACTAAAACACTTAACACAACGTACGCCGTAGATGTAAAAGGGGGTTCGACCTTACAACATAATATAACATAGTGTGAAGGGCCCGTTTTAAAAGTGAGAACGTTTTTTTCCTCAATTATTTTCCAGCAAGAAAAATAATTGAGGTAGTTCCCGACACGAACATATTGTGTTATAGTAAAAGGGTCCCGTTTTGGAAGTAAGGCCTATTTTTTTGCTCTCAAATTTTTTCCAAGAAGCAACAATTGTTTTATTGAAATAGTGTGTACCTATGGTGACGTCAGGCTTTCGACCCCTTCGACTAAAAAATCGTGAGATCTCGGCTATCCTCTGTGTATATAGTCGTTGACATAAGACACCTTTTTTAGAAACCAGTGTTTATTCTAGTTACCTTTTGAGGGCTGTGTTCTAAACAGCATGGTGTTTACCGAACGTTGATTGTGAATGCACCCCTGATGTTTTAGATAACGGTAATCACTTTTAAAAAACACCAAAAAATATACATTTTTACTTGTGATATCAAAAGATCTGAGTGAGATATTTATCAATAATTAAAAATCCTATTAAAAATCAAAAAGTTTTGTTGGTACATCCTAATCGGTCTGTTCTCGACGCTTGAGCGCCGCTAACCTTGCGCTTCTTCTAACTGGTTGTCGGGATTCTTGTTTTTCTTCTTGTTTTTCTATTAAAGCATTCGTTTTAGAGTATGTCCACTTTCCTACCAATCCGTCCCACTAAAATTTAAAATAAATATTTTGAATAAGTAACGTACTCATTATTTTATGTCTATTTACATTATTGTTGATTATTTCCCTCAACAGAAAATAGACCAATCAGAAACCACCATTTTTGGGATAAATTTTGTTTAGATAAGGGATTAAATCCCATGTGCTGTTTAACCGCGTATAAATTTCTGTTATCCAAATTATTATGTGTCGTTAGCTTTAATGTAAGTTTTTCAGGAAATAATCTAGCCATACACAACTCAACCTAAAAATATAAATCGATTACACTACCCAAATATTTTCTGTAAGATTGTCTTGGAAAATAGTTTCATGGACAATAATTAAAAAAAAACCTTCGACCGCTTCACGGTCTCGTGTTTTTGATTTCAAAATAAAAGCCTTCGATCGCTGCGCGGTCTCGTGTTTTTAATAAATTATTCAACTATTTTTCAAGAAAAATCCTACTCAAAATATTGTTGGGTAGTTTAATCGATTAAATTCATAGGTCTTGTGATATAATATATAATTAATTAATGATTTATACTGGGTGACATGATATCACGATACATAAGACTGGGCCAAAAATTGTTTTTTTTTATATTTCAAAAATATTGTTTAAGGTGACAAAAAAATATATCTTAAAGGTTTAAGCCATTAATATTTATATGAGGTCTACCTTCGCAACTAACAGTTTTTTAACAAAAGTCGTTTTTATGTAAAACTCGCAAATTGCTGACCTGAAACACACGCATTCCGAAAGAAAATTAAATTCCCTAAAAAAGCTTTCTTCGTAAATTGTCATCACATAAGCCGTTTTCATGTAATCAGTCTTTGAACATTGAACTATTTTTATAATTTTATTTTTTGAGTTTGGATTTTTGTAACCACAGCAAAAATCATTATTTAAATAAATCCAATTCACATTTTTAAAGGAAATTAGATGAGGTCGATAACTTTTTAGTGTAAATTTATTGAATTTTCTTTAAAAATATATATTGGATTTATTTAAATATTGATGATTGTAGTAGTAACAAAAATCCAAACTTAAAAACGAAACTGAAAAGAGAATAGTGTTGGGCGATATATCAATAACCGCGATATTTCACCGGTGATTGGAAAATCACTGGCGCTACCAGTGATATACTTTTTGCAAATACGGTGATCAGTGATACTGCAATCGGCATCGACACGACACGCATTGGATGATCGCTGATGGCGCCGATCGAAATATGATATATATACCTATGAAATATTATTTAAAAATAATATGTGAAGGAAAACAGTGATTTAAGCTGACATGATATTTATATTGTTTAGACGTGGAGGGAGGCGGGCACCACCATGCCATGTGAAAGACTATTTTCCAAGGCCGGGTTAATATTAACCGACCGTAGAAATAAATTAAGTGCAAACAAAGCTGAAAAACTTATCTTTCTTAATGCTAATTTTTCATTTTCATTGGGAAAAAGTAAGCTAATATTTGGCTTTATTTTTATTTATTTAAAGAATTTAAAATTTTTATTTTTTATTATGTGTTTTTGTTTTGGTTTAAAAAAGTTTTTATTTAATATTTACATTTTTGTAATTAAATTTAAGTTAAAAATGTTAAAATGGTGTTCGATTAATAAAAAAATTGTTTTTTATTTTTGAAAGTAGGTAATGAATAAACCCTGAAACTTGATATTATTTTTACATAATAATATTGCAATATATCACATTAAGCTTGTTGTTGTCACACCTTATATAAAAATGATTATTTCAGTTACGAGCCCAAAAAATTTAGAGTTCGTAATATTGCTGTTAATTTAATTTGCAGCATAATATTTATTTTTATAAAATCAATAAATATTATGCTGCATGTCAATGAAAACCGAAAAGAGCTGCATAAATAATATATTCATATTCGTTGCCAGACACCGAACTGTTTTTATATTTCCATTTTCAGTTAAATATTTATGTATATTCAAGTCACTGCAGTGATTGAAATCACTGTTTAAATCACGGTGATTTAGAAATCACTGTCACCGTTTCACCGGTTACCAAAAAATCACCGTATTTCCAAACACTAAAAAAGAATTCAATGTTCAAAGGCCGATTACATGGAAACGGTTTACTTGACGACAATTTACGAGGAGGGTTTAATTTGTATAGAATTTTCTTTAAAAATGTGTGATGGTAAAATATTTTAGATCAACAGTTTGCGAGTTTAGCCTAAGGAACAATCTGTTGTCAAAAAACGGTTAGTTGCAAAGGTAGACCTCTTAATATTAATATTAAGGGCCTTAAACTCTTAACATAAACAAGCTCTCTTCGTAAATTTTCTTCAAATAAGCCGTTTTGATGTAATCGGGCTTTGAACACTTTCTTTTAATGTTATTTCTTGAGTTTGGATTTTTGTTACTACTACAAATTTCAATATTTATATAAATCTAATACACATTTTTAAAGCAAATTTAATGCGCTACAAAAAGGCCTCTTAACATTTTTTAAATAAATTAACTCCTTTAAAAGTTATTAGACGTTGAACTTAAATCCAAAAGTAATTTACTAATACTTTTTAATATACTTACGGAGGAACTTAAAATTTCATTTCTGGTCGGGTGCCACGATACGTCCCTTACACATGCCATGTGACCTTTTCTTTGTTTAACTATTTTACCCGTTAATGCATCATAAACTAAAAAAAAACATGTTTAGAAATATTACCAATAACAGAAATATAATGCAACCAGCGCTGAATTCAAGGGTGGCCTGGGTGGGACATTCCCCCGAAGCAAAAAAATCCCCCCACCCCATAAAAGAAATTTGGCATCAATTCGTAAGTATGAATGTAATCTCAAAGTATAAAATTTGTAACATATATACAAAAGCGTCAAGAGAAGCATAAAGTAAGCGGTTGGTTTAGTTTTTACACTTGAAGTCTTTTTCTTGCTCTTAAACTTTTTTAAGGGTTATTTTTATTTTTTGGTTACTCCCCGGACAAAAATGTCTGAATTCAACCCTGAATGCAACATTTAAATAAGACTAAGGAAGGCTAAATTTTAAATCATGAACTAGACACTCACGACCAAACTCTAGGAAGATTCAAGGTTAAGTCGACACTATTAGTACAACATCCGTCTATACATACTTCCTACCTATTTATTCTTTAATTAGATAGGAATGTGACCATGCCGAGAAATGGTTTCTATTTATTTACCCGAAAACCGTAAATCAAACAAAAAATGTCAAGACATCAAATTTGTTCTAAACTAAACGAGGATATAGAAAAGAATTTTTATTTTCAAAAATTCAGTGGGATACCATTTTTTCGAAAAAAATTCCATGCATGAAAACAGTGTGCTATTTGTTATTTTCACATGTGGTCGTAGGAAAATAAATTTAACTTAATTGTCTACTTACTAACAACTCGACCATATCCACATCCAGTGTAAATATACCGTTGTCCTGTCGACTCAGCCGGTGAAAATCTAGCTCTCACTAATGTTTTGGCCACCACATGACCCCTATATGTCATAATTGACGTATCGCCATCCAACTTGGTGTCATGGTACACTGGAATGAAAAAAAATTTGATAAAAAGTAATAGTAGTATATTTCCTATCAAGTGTTGAAAGTGCCACCTTTGTTTGGAATTGTTGTGAAATTCCACCTCTTGAGTTGGTTGGGTCAAAGCAATTTATTTTTAAGAAGTGCATGAAAATCCTTTATTGCGAGTCGCTAATTTGGTTCGACATTTTTGTACTTTTCCGACCTAGCGCGGAAAAGACTCTTTTAAAACTAAAATGCGCACGGAAAAGTTCAGTTTAAGTGTCCCAAAGAACCATTGTTACTATAACCATCCTGCCAATAGAAAATTAATTGCACGGTAGTCGTCTAAAGCTTAACCATGGACTATTTCTAGTCATATTTGTAAAATCAAAGTCAAAGATACTCTCTTATGCACTTGCGGCCAGTAGGGCGACCTAAATCATGTTACTCAACTGTCGTCTCAACAACGAACAAATAAATTTATAAATGAGCTAATAACCAGAAAGTTTTTCTTCACTTGGCAAATATTGTCATAAAATTGGCCAAAGTATAGATGGGTTTTTGACAAAACATCGTAAGCGACATTCAGTAAATTTCACGATGTTTTGTCAAAAACCTATCGACTTATTGTTACGATGCTTGACAAGTATAAATTGTTACATGGTAGCACCCTTAAATAATAGTGTATAAGCAAAGACAATTGTAGTTTCACTATAGACTCCCAGAATAATGCTAAATTTTTGGTCATCAGTTTGGAAGCTGGCTCGGCTGAATTTATGAAGCGGAAAATTATACGTACTGTTTACGTGTGTACTCGATGGATACCCGCTTCATAAATTCCACGAAGCGGGCGTCCAGGCTGATGACCAAAAATTTAGCATTGTTCTGCGTGTCTATAGTGAAAAAATATTTGTCTTTGGTATAAGGTAGGTTTTAGTATTTGTAGAGATAATAAGAAGTAGAATAGTCTAGAGAAGTGTGATTCTTCCTAAAACTGTATGGAATAGGTAAATTTAGGTATATAAAACTGAAGAAAGCCCCAGTTATGGAGCTGTTTGATATAAGTGATAGGGTTAAGATCGTGAAATAGTAAAGTGTAAGTTGTAGTGTTACTGTAGTGGTTTTATTAAAGTGTTTTAGTGTTGTCAAGTATTATAAATTGTTGAACCCATGTAGTAGAAAGCTTAACAATATTATTTAATCTGTTAAATAAACAAAAACCTAAATCTTTTCTTTATGTTTCTTCCTGTTTTATTGGTCCTCTCTGTGTGTCTTAAAAAACATCCTGATGGATCCCAAGATGTGAAGGGTCACTGTTCATACGTGTTTATACAGTAACAACAGCACATTACATCTCATAACCAGGTCGTGTTACTATAATTTGCCAGTTATATAAGAATGCAAAAATCTTAGTTCAATCTGAGGAGACGCACTCAACTCGCATTTTAGGAAATTTACCATGAACCCAATTTTGTTTTTGTTCAAAAACTCAATACTATGTTTAACTTACACTCTTTTGGTACCCCTTGCCACCTATAGTCCCAAACATCATTGATACAACCAATATACATGTTAGTATGGATTAATTCGATGTTCTTAACGATGAGCGCGAATTTATTAAAATCTTTTAACTGTAAAAGGATTTATTTAATCTTTATGAGAGCTCAGAGACGAAACACTGATATAATATTCTATTCTTTTTTTTTCTTGGTTTTGGTCCCTTCAGGTCCAATCCACCAGCTCTCCCCTCCGGACTATGCTTTCCAAGGCTTCCTCGGCGGAAAATCTGGATAATCGAGCTCGTAGCTCCCAGAAATTCCAAAAAGAAAACAAAAATAATTCTACAATCGATGCAATGCATAAATTGTCGGCTGTCAAACCAAGAACTGCTACTGGTGTTACGTATAACTTTCACTTTCACTACTGACAGTTCCTATGGCACGCCCATCCTTTTCGGGCCTTTTTGAGAAATACCTTGTGTTCACTACCAAACAGGATACCATCAGCTTATAGTCATCTTCGCTCACAGCGCTTAGCTCCAGAATAAAGATACCGTCAAATTAGCTTGAATCTTTCCTTGATCCCCGAAGGTAAAAACATCCGTACGGCAACTCTAACCGCCACCTCGGGAAGAACTTTGTAGTCCTCTACGAACGTCCGCACTGTCCAAATATAATAGACTGAATTTTGTTGCCTCGGTATTTTGGAAGCTATGTTTTATTATAATTAAAGCCAACGAATTCAGAACTAAATAGAATTTGCTTATAAAGTTCAAAAAGGCCTGTGTCCGCATCATTGGAGCCTCGTGTTGCCAAATTTTGAGAAAGTTATTGCAGAAATTAATGTAAAATATTTAATTTAAGCCAGTATCTGAACATTAGGTTTTTTATAAAATGCACCCAATTGTGTTTCTGTTCAAAAACTCAATAATATCTTCCACTTACACTCTTTTGGTACCCCTTGCCACCTATAGTCCCACGGTTGATTTCTGACGGCCTGCAGAGACTGATTGGCCGCATTCTCATTCGAAAATACTCTGACGTCCCATAATTTTATAGACTGGTCTTTGCTGTTGCTGATTAAATGTCTTCCATCACCTCGCGAATCTATGTATGTTATCCCATCCATGTGTCCTGAAAATACATTAAAGTTATACGATTTTTTTTATGAAATCATCATCAAAAAAAAGCCATTGTTAAAATTTTACGATAGAACAAATGTATAAGACGTTGTGGGTGGCAGAAGCGGGCACTTATGAAGAGTTGAAAAGAATAGAAATAAGTGGAGACCTTTTTTTTCCTCTTTAAAATTTCTTGGTAACAAAATACATGTTTTTTTAAGTAAAAATAAGTGTTAAAGTTTGAAGAAAAATAATGGCTTTTTATCATAACTTTTCTACCAATCGAGACCGTTACATTACATAACATTTTTTGCTGTAAAAGTTTTTAAAAAACACATTTGCGAATATGTGAAATGAAGTAATATAGTTTCTATTTCGTTTTTTTCTGGTTAAGGATGATGTTAGGTAAGAAAAAGCGATGAAGTAAATAGATGTTTGAAAAAAAGGTGAAGACCTTTTCTTTTCTCTTTAATTTTTCAGGCCCAGATCTAGGGAGACAAGCCGGGGTGTCCGCCCCTGGCGCCACCTTGAAGTGTCGGCAAGTTTAAGGCCCGGAGGCGCGATTTGAAAGGCGAGGACCTTTTTTTTTGAAACCATGGCTCCCATATTAAATATCAAAACCTGCCGCGCCTGATGGCTTGTCTAATAAACTCTCTGACACCCGGTATAACTCATTTGACATTAAAACATTTCCATAACATTACTATACAGGGTGTCCAAACTCTCTTTATAGACTTGGAAATACTTATTTTATTGACAGTACAGTAAATATTGATACCTCAGTTCAATAGTGTTTATTTCATATACAGGGTAATTCAAAAATTGATCACGAAACTTAAGGGGGTGATTCTACTTAACAAAATAAGGGTACAGATACATATATTTTTTTTCAAAATGTCATTCGTTTTCGAGTTACAAGCCGTCAATTATAATTTTGTTTTTTTCGCCATACTGCATTTATTTTTTAACTAATCCAGTTGATATTTGGCACACAAATCGAGCTTTACAGATTCTGAAATTTTATGACAAAAGTACTTTTTACCTAAAACTTAAAATTTATTTACATCATAACTTTTTATTTTGACAGATATCGCAAAGCTGAGGGCGCCATTTTATAGACAATCAAAAACTTAAAAATAAGGTACTCTTTATTAAATTCGATAAACCCCACCGTTTAGGCACCAATGTATGTATGTGTATGTGACATAAAGGGTGGAGAATCCATCAGCTCGTAAAGGAAACAAATAGACTCTCCATGTACTTCGACCAGACCGAAAGGTATGTTGATCTTTTGTACCCCTTATCTGCCAAGTTATTTTAACAGGATAGGTAGATAAATGCTGCATTAAGTAGGCTTTGACACTACTGCCTGTGCTATGCAGGCACGGTACAACCTTTACTATGCAGGCATTAGCTCTAAACAGTAAGCAGTAACACAGCAATTTTATCTAGGCCTTTTGTCCAATGCATCAAGCTATTTATAACACTTGCTACACGGACAGTGGCCAGTTAGGCACCAATAGACATCAAAGTTTTCATCAATTTCAATCAAATTACCTACATGCATACAGGGTGTCCAGTAACTCAACCGACAAACTTAACCAAACGATTCTACAACAAAAAATAAAAAAAACTTAATATACACATAGGTCCTAAACGTCTTGGTTTTTGAACTACGGTGTGTTAAATATTTTAAAAAAACCTGTATGTATGTATGTAGGTAATTTGATTAAAATTGAAAACTTTGATGTCTATTGGTGCCTAAACGGTGAGGTTTATCGACTTTAATAAAGAGTACCTTATTTTTTAAGTTTTTGATTGTCTATAAAATGGCGCCCCAGCTTTGCGATATCTATCAAAATAAAAAAGTTATGATGTAAAAATTTTTTAAGTTTTAGGTAAAGTGCCCTCTGGCTTGTCTTAAAATTTTAGAATCTGCAAAGCTCGATTTGTGTGCCAGATATTAACTGGATTGGTAAAAAAATAAATGCAATATGGCGAAAAACCTAAAATTAAAAGTGAACTTTGACGGCTTGTAACTCGAAAACAAATGACACTTTGAAAAAAAAATATATGAAGCTCTACCCTTATTTTGTCCAGTAGAATCACCCTCTTAAGTTTCGTAATCGATTTTTGAATCACCCTGTATAAATAGAGTCGCATACACTCTGTATATAATATTATTTTCTTACCTGCTAATAATCCCACTGGTTTACAATTTTTTTCGTGCAGCGTTCGTCTGTCCCAAACCTTCACTAACCCATCATCACTGCCACTATAGATTATGTGAGATGAATTGTCTGCGAAAAGTACCCTGTTTATGTCATATTCATGAGCTGGAATCTGAAACGTCAAGAGTTAAGGTATGGTTCCGAGAACCGCGGCAAGCAGCAAACCGCCGACGCAAGCGGCAGAGCCATTCATATTACCAGCAACGCTTCCCGTTACTCCCCAAAGCGACGCGAAATAAATATAATATTCTGGCGCTTGCTCGACGGTTCGCTGTATGCCGCGGTGCGAGCAAAGCGGCACGCAAAAACCGACGACCCCAGCGCCAGAGCCATTCATATTTTGCTTTCACCTTAGGGAGTAACGAGTAGCGTTGCTGGTAATATGAATGGCTCTGGCGATAGCATCGGCGGTTTGCTATGGTGCTGCGGTGCTCGAAATCATACCTTAAAGGTACGGTTCCAAGCATCGCACAGGCTGCAAACTGCCGACGCAAGCGCCAGAGCCTTACATATTACCAGCAACTCTACTCGTTACTCCCTAAGGCGAAAACGAAACAAGTATAGATAATTCAAATTAAGGAGCAGCAGCAGTGCCGGATTAGCTACCAGCAAATGAACAAAAATAGGTTGCGGCGCTTTTTCCAATAAGTAGGGAAGAAATTTTTTGCCATGAAGTTGATCCCTTGCTTGCAGCCGTAGGTTGAAAAAAGCGTTAAAGTTTTTACCAATTACACTGGGCAACACTCAAAATTTCTGGTGAAAATGTAATGGAAACACACACACCTTAGCTATTCTCAAAGTGATCGTTGTCCACACTGTAACTGTATATTATCATTCTACAAGTTGGCAATACCACAATACACACAGGTTACAGGGGAATCCCTAATATTGTTTTCGATTTGAACTGTTTGTATAACCCGACGATGTAGAATAATTTTAAAATGATTACCAATAAGAAAATAGTAAAATGGTTACTTAATTTGATAAGCCCACTTTAACAGTCCGTGGACTTAGTCGTTTGTTCCTACCACAATTACATAAGTTTATTTTCTTTTGATTTAAGAGTAAGATTTATTGTTTTTTTATTGGCGGACTATTTGCGTCATGATATAGTTTCCTAGTTATTACGTGCTTTTCTGTTTTCATTTCTGTTTTGCCGATCGCGGTGGACTAATACAGAATTAGTATAATCCTACTGTTTTATAAGAGTAAAATTCTACATAATATTACAACAGTGAAAACGACGAAAACGATAAGCTCTAAATTTTTGGTAAGTACAATGAACTTTTATCCTTCGTCAATGGGTAAGTAGCTAACTTTTTTTGTTCATAAGTAAAGTATACCAACCTACTGTACAGGGTGGGCCAAATTCGACGCTATTAATAGGAATCTCATTTTTTAGGTTTTCCAAAACTGACCCCCCATTTGTAAAGCTTAAATTTTAAGTCAAAGGGCCCCCATGTTCATATTCACTACGGGCCCCGCGTCGCCTTAATCCGGCACTGAGCAGCAATGTTCGGTCAATCAGCTGATAAATATGGGTATCTAGATCAAAAGTGTCGAAATTATTTACCATATTTATAGAAATATACGATTTAAGGTTTGCGTCTCGGCTAAAAGCAAGCACTTTTGAAAACAAGAAACTTTAAATTTCAGACAAAATATTAGACATCATAAGTCTTAAAACCTAAATAAAACAAAGTTAACGTTCCTCGTAATTTTATATAAAGTGACAAAACGTAAGTTATTGAATATTTACACTTAAACTGCAGGCATAACAAATCAGACTTTGCAGGTTTTGTTTCATGGCAGAATTGTTTACGGAATCTATGATGACAACCACCAAAACACTTGTAGACAAACAAATTGTAGACTAATTCTTGTATTTTTTATTGCATTTAGTCAATAAATTATAAAAATTATTTAAAAAACACGATATTAACTGTCACAACAACAAGAAAATCTTGACCATCAATTGTCATGAACTCTTATACTAGTTTAAAATTATGCCGATGAGGGCTTTTTAACAAGATTGCAAGCTTAATTTGAATTATCTATAACGTTCTGGCGCTTGCGTACAAAGCCGCCGAGAGCCATGGTGGGCCCTGGAACAGACCAAAATTTGAGGCCCTCTTAATGGTGAAATGAATACGAAGTTGTGCAGCAAGAATAATAAGAGATAAGGGTATCTACTACTTATGTAAGTCTAGTTTTCTGCAATATACTTAATACTGGCGCAAAACAATTACGGATTCGTGTTCAGGACGTTAAAATACAACAAAAAACGTAGGTAAAGTAGAATTCAGCTGAGAAGAATCCAAAGGCGTCATAGAAATAAAAACATCAATCAACTATTTATATAGTGTGCGAGTAACAAAAAGGAGAATAATTTGAAATTGAGACGGAACTCGTGACCGCGAAACCTTTTATTTTGTAGGACAAAAACAGCGAATTACACCGTTAGTAATAATTTTTTATACTCGTCAAATCAACATGTTTCAACCTTGCTACACCTGTAAGCTACCACCAACGAAAATTGTTGTAGGGAAAAAAATTGGGCGTCTCGTCAAAATGATCCTACTTACAAAAAATAAGCTTGTTAGTAATGACTTAGCAAAATGGTCCTGGAATCCCTAACTAGGCATTAAATTCCAGAAAAAATACTAGCCATCATTGTGTAACATCCTAAATAAAACCAAGAATAGTCAACGTTCCAAGTTATTTTATATAAAGCCACGAAACGCAAGTTTTTGGTTATTTAGACTTGAACTGCTGACATAACAAACCCAACTTTGTACATTTTTTCAAATCATTACTAACAAATTAAAAGTTCAGGCTCACAAGAAACTTCTACAGGATCCTAGTCCAGAAAACCGACAGGCCAGCATTGAAGCATGAAACCACTACCACCAAACAATCTCAGAAGCCAAAGACTCCTTTGATAACCGTATAAAAAACAAAATACTTTCTTGCTCAAATGGCAGCAAATCCTTCTGGTCCTTTGCCAAAAACATCAGTAGAAATTTCTGTGCCAGTTCTTTTCCACCATTAACGTTGGAAGATGAAATTATTTTCACATCTAAAGGAAAGGCCGAACTATTTGCTAAACAATTTGCTGCCAATTCAACCCTTCATCCACCTGTCAATCATCCAAATCCATCCTGAACTTGCACCTATTTTAACCAGGCTCTTTCGAATTTCTTATGACACGGGTATTTTTCCAGACAGCTGGAGAGCTGCACGTGTCCAGCCTAATACCAAGAAAGGATCTAAATCTCTTCCATCCAACTATAGACCCATTTCACTCCTCTCAACGCTTTGTAAAGTAATGGAGAAATCCATTAACTAGGTATTTAGAAAAACATAAAATTTTACATCACAGGCAATACGGATTTCGTCACAAGAGATCTACAGCAGATCTTCTTTCCTTCGTTTCACACAACTGGAACAAGTCTCTTGAGTTTCTAGGTAAGCCCCAGATCGTTGCTCTTGATATGTCTAAAGCTTTCGACCAAGTCTGGCATGACGCACTTCTTAACAAACTTCCCTCCTATGGTCTTCCAACTAAACTCTGCTCTTGGCTCTCCAGTTATCTTTCTAATCGACGTATATCAGTCAATGTTAATGGCCACTCGATTTCAGGATCCAACCTTCCACACCATAAAGAAGCACCGACCAAACGTAGCATTTTACGAATCTTACTCTCAAATCAAGGTTAAAGTCAGAACAGGTAAGCACACTCCTAAGCTTCAGGAATGCCTGTCGAGCCTGTTTAATGCGGCACTTTATTTCTTTGTCTGATGTCCAGTCTTCAGAAAGCCATGTACCCAGGTACTTGAATTTGTCCACCCTCTCTATGGGCAGTGCATTGAATGTTATACTGGAGTTTACAAACGTATTCAAATCTCTGGAGATGATCAGGAATTTTGTTTTTCTGGTTTTGATATTATCATTTCAATTTAGTTATTGTTATTATTATGTCGTTTACGATTGCTCTCTCATCTAATGAACCTATACTTCATTCAAATTTTAATCCTCCAATTTATTTGGATCCAAATTCAGAATATGTAATAGGTTTGACAAATTTTGAAACTTTTAATGCAATTCCTAACATCGATGAAAAAAATAACAAGATTTATTATGGAGTAGGGAGTGACTTTATTGAGATACCACCTGGCGACAAAGCTTTCACGAAATTAATGCTGGAGTGCCTCAGGGTTCAGTACTAGCACCAACTTTGTTTCTTCTTCACATCAACGACCTTCTTTCTTCTACAACCAATCCCATTCATAGTTATGCTGACGATAGTACCCTTCACTCCACTTTTCAGGTTCCCAAGCCAATCTCTCAACCCGACTTGGAAGGCAAACGCAGGGCGATGCAGATATCTTTTTCACAGGATCTCAATTTGATATTGGATTGGGGCGCCAAAAATCTCGTTCAATTTAATGCATCCAAAACACAATCATGTTCCTTGTCGCGAAAAAAATCATCAAACACTCACCCTTTGCTTATGAGTGGCCAGGTTTTGCAGAGCGGGGACACATTTAACCTTGTGGGCGTCACATTTTAAAATAACCTTAACTGGCATAAACACATTGTATCTATAGCCACCGAGGCGTCAAAAAAGCTTGGATTTCTTTTCCGAGCCAAAAAGTATTTTTCCCCTTCCAATTTATACACTTTGCATGTGTCCCAAATTCGACCCTCTCTGGAATATTGTTCTCATGTCTGAGGAATGGCATCCCCTACAACCCTCAGCATTCTTGATGCCATTCAAAGAAGGGCTGTTCGTCTTATTAATGATCCTTTACATACTTAAAGACTTCCTTCTCTTGCCCATCGTCGAGCTGTGGGAGATCTATCGCTCTTCTATAGATACTTTTCCGGCGTCTGCTCCGACGAATTATCCAGTATAGTCCCTCCTCTTGCAGTTCCCAACAGAGAAACTCGTGGTGCCGCGCGTATGCATCCCTATACGGACAATTGAACAGGCCCCGAACTTCCCATTTCGTTCGTCCTTTTATCCCTAGAGTTTCTAGACTGTGGAACCTACTGCCAGCGGAGGTCTTTCCTTCCCCCTCAAATCTTCAAGTTTTTAAGTCCCGTGTTAACAAACTTCCTCTTACCCTGCTTAAGACACCCACGGTACGTTAGTATTTACGCTTTCAGCCTTCGTGGATTGTCCAAAGATAAAAAAAAGCTTCGTGAGTAGCTTCATTTTGACGAGACGCCCAACTTTTTCCTTTACAACAATTTTTGTTGGTGGTAGCTTACAGGGGTAGCAAGGTTGAAACATGTTGATTTGACGAGTATAAAAAATGTATTACTAACAGCGTAATTCGCTGTTAATTCTGAAGATAATAATCTAAATAAACCGAAAAAATGTTTGTCCTACAAAATTAAAGGTTTCATTCAAATAGTCCTCCACCACCAACATGTATGATTAACGATGTCATTAAAAGTTACTATTAACCAGCTGTTTTTTCTGTTAGTTGATTAATATTTATACAATTTAACACCCACATTGTCCTACAAATTGCGTGGTACGTAATCCTGGTCCTACGCTCAAAAGTTGTTAATACCACAAAAACAAAAAAATTATTAGTAACTGTAGGACAAAGATATCACGGTGTTAGGTTATCGTGTTTTTTGTCTAAATAAAGTAATGTCCTACAAAAAACAGGTATGTATTGCTAGTCCGACAAGATTTGTAATGTTCGTTTTTCTATTTGAAACACAGCATAAAGTAAAAACATATGTCTTAAAATTTAAATAAGAAGATTTTTAAAATTAAATAACCATCATATATCTGAAATTTTTCATTATCACCAAAAACTTTTATTTTATAACTACAAATTTTATTCATATTTTTCACGTAATTTACCTGGTTATAATATTCGATATAATCAACGTCAAGATTTGTCAAATATTTTTAATTATATTTTGTTACTTTCTTTTTGGTAGGTATTCTTAAAATTCACGTAAAAGGTGCCAAAGTTACCTTTTAATTGCATATAATTATGGAATTGAAGGACTGGGATAACGTAGCACGTAATTTGTAGGACAATGTAGGTGTAAACTTAAATAAATAATAACTAACCAATAGGAACAAAATCAGATGGTTAGTAATACATTTTTATATTCGTCAAATCAACATGTTTTAACCTTGCTACTGCTGTAAGCTACGACCAGGAAAAAGTTGGGCGACTCATTGAAACGAAGCTAATCACGAAGATTCAGCTTGTTAGTGTTAGTAATTAATTTCTTATCAAGTATAAGTACTACATCTTTTGAGCATAGGACCAGGATTACGTACAACACAATTTGTAGGACAATGAGGGTGTTAAATTATATAAATATTAATTAATTAACATAAAAACAAAATCAGCTGTTGGTAGTAACTTTTTATGACATCGTTAATCATACATGTTTGTTTCAGATTATTACCTTTAGAGTTAACAGCGAATTACGCTGTTAGTAATAAATTTCCTTTGCTTGCAGGCGTAGGTTGGAAAAAATCGTTAAAATTTTTACCAATTACACTGGGCAACACTCAAAATTTCTGGGGAAAATGTAATGGAAACGCACACACCTTAGCTATTCTTAAAGTGATCGTTGTCCACACTGTAATTGTATATTATCAATCTGCAAGTTGGCAATACCACAATACACAAAGGTTACAGGGGAATCCCCTAATATTGTTTTCGATTTGAACTGTTTGTATAATCCAACGATGTAGAATAATTTTAAAATGATTACCAATAAGAAAATAGTAAAATGGTTACTTAATTTGATAAGCCCACTTTAACAGTCCGTGGACTTAGTCGTTTGTTTCTACCACAATTACATAAGTTTATTTTCTTTTGATTTAAGAGTGACATTTGTGTCATGATATAGTTTCCTAGTTTTTACGTGCTTTTCCGTTTTCATTTCTGTTTTGCCGATCGCGGTGAACTAATACAGAATTAGTATAATCCTACTGTTTTATAAGAGTAAAATTCTACATAATATTACAACAGTGAAAACGACGAAAACGATAAGCTCTAAATTTTTGGTGAGTACAATGACCTTTTATCCTTCGTCAATGGGTAAGTAGCTAACTTTTTTGTTCATAAGTAAAGTATACCAACCTACTGTACAGGGTGGGCCAAATTCGAAGCTATTAATAGGAAACTCATTTTTTTGGTTTTCCAAAAAATTATATAAATATTAGTTAATTAACATAAAAACAAAATCAGCTGTTAGTAGTAACTTTTTATGACATCGTTAATCATACATGTTGGTGGTGGAGGACTTTTTGAATGAAACTTTTAATTTTGTAGGACAAATATTTTTTCGGTTTATTCAGATTATTATTTTTAGAATTAACAGCGAATTACGCTGTTAGTAATAAATTTTTATACTCGTCAAATCAACATGTTTCAACCTTGCTACCACCAACGCAAATTGTTGTAAGAAAAAAATTGGGCGTCTCGTCAAAATGAAGCTACTCACGAAAAATTAGCTTGTTAGTGATGACTTGAAAAAATGGTCCAGGGATCCCTAACTAAAAACACTTCATAGAAGTTGTAGACTTGTCATTTTTATGGCATCTATTTAATACTTTTTAAATTCCATCTCAGTTTATTCAATTTTTTGCATTTCCGTTGTCTACAAATTTATTTTTAGGCGATAGCCGATAGGACAAGCAGAGGCGTTGGTCAGAAAAAAACTTTGATTTTCTATTAAAAAAAAAGCCGTATGCAAAATGACGAGTTGCAAGCAATTCCATAGTATGCATATTTAAACCTATTGTATTTCAAAAATCCCTAAAATTATCTTATACCTTTAATGTACGGCTCTTCCTTTCAATATCATATATGTACAAACATCCGTCGTTGGCACCGCACAATAATTCTTTTCCATCCGACGAATAAACAACTGAAAACACGCAAAATCTCCTACTCGTATTGAGCAAGCTAAGAGGTTCTTGGTGCTCTGAGCTGCCATAAACAGGGCACATATGTACTGAAAATGAAAAAATGTTTAAAAAAATAGTATAATGACATTTCAAATTCGTCACAATAACACCTTTTTGAACACAATGAAAGTAATCAATAAATTTAGAGGCCGCTACACACGGACGTGGATGTATGTAGGCATGTACGTGCATACATGAAGGCTCTAACATTTAATGACCTGTTAATTACTGTATTCCTTTTATGCTCCAGAACCGCCCGGAACAACACCATAAGTGCTCATTTTACAATTTTTGACATTTTTTCATGTTGTAGAACCTTTCTTGACATTATTGACAGTCCAGAGAACGGTTCAGAAGGGTTCTACAAGGTAAAAGGAACCCAAACAGCAAAAACTTTCCGATGAGCAATCCACCATATAAGTAAAGCATGCGTTCACACTATTTCTTGACCTTGCTGCAGAGCTGGGCTACACTACCAAACAATGGTTAAGCTGTGGAGCGGACATAAAGCATCGCGAGACCCGTGCTTTACTTATATGGTGGATTGCTCATCGGAAAGTTTTTGCTGTTTGAAATACACTAAATGATATTTCTGGCGATTTCAGAATTCATGACCGCGTCATTCCACTGTTTGCACGTTCAAACACGCAGGAAAATTTTGCATACACATGACATTTTTGGTTGCGCGTTCATGTATGCACGTACATTTCCTCATACATCCAAGTCCGCGTGTAAGGGCCTTAATGGATGAGAACGAGAATTAAGTTGACGTCAAACTATACGACATTTGCTGTATTCCTTTTATGCTCCAGAACCGTCCGGAAAGACACCATAAGTGTTCCTTTTACAATTTTTTGGACATTTTTTCATATTGTAGAACCGTTCTTCACACTATTGACAGTTCAGAGAACGGTTAAGAACGGTTCTACAAGGTAAAGGAATACACTAATTCGGTGTATTCCTTTTAACTTGTAGAACCGTTCTTCAGAACCGATCAAAACAGTTTTAAAAGGAACACCAAAAAACAGTAGGATTTGCCCGTTGACATGATATTTATAAGATTTAAGAAGGTTTATATTAATTTTTTCGGGTTAATTAATTAAACACAGTAAAGTATTATAGATACTTTTCAAATATAACCAAGTATTTTTACTATTTGCCTTTTGGCATATGTCATTTGTGTCAGAACACTTCGTGCACCTCCTTCGATGATGGTGCATGTGAGGCAAGGGGAGAGGTAATAGAACGGTTCTGCAGAACAACTCCACCATAAAAGGAACACTTACGGTGTTGTTCTGGGCGGTTCTAAAGCATAAAAGGAATACACCAATTACGCTGATCAGGCATTCGACAGTGTGAAGTGAGATTGGCGAATAGAGCCGCAGCATTGGCATACCTGGGGCGCATTCAGAATCGACGCCCGGTAATTGTCCGACATGCGCACATGAGGACATTCGCAATAAGCAAGACCTTATCAAAACCCAACATAAGGAACAAATTCGTTTGCCAAGGTCAAGGTTGGGGTAAAGTTTACCCCAATTTTGTCGAATCTGAATGCGCCCCTGTGTGAAACAGACCTAATCCAATAGTAGGGGAGCCCACGATGCTAAATGGGGATTTACTCGAGCGTCAGAGAGACCTATTGGGTGGCAAAGCTTAGATGATAAAAAGAAAAGAAATGTTATATAATTTTTAAATATGTAAAAAAATACTGTTATTATTAAGGCTTGTGGAAATCGTTAGGATTTTATGGGATTATACAGGGTATTTCCTAATCACAGTAAGAAAATTTAATGGCGTATTTCTGAGCCAATTTTACAAAAAAAGTTCATATAAACATAGTTTCGGAATAGCTTTGTTTATAAGATACAGGGTGTTAACCTTTAAAAAGAAAATCAGGTTTTTAATATTATCTTTAATATGCCTTATCAAATTTTCATAAAATTTGGCTGCGGTATTTGTTGAAATAGAAAGTTAATTTAGCCTTAAATTCATTTTAATTAATTTAGCTAATATTATTGACATGAAATGTACGACACTAACTTTTTGGCAACTTTTATATATTTTTTGCATGAAACATCTACAAATACAACTTTTTTGTTGTTTATTATTTTTACGTAGCATGCTTAGTTTTCAAGAAAAATAAAATAAAATTCGCTAAACTGCATATTCCTCTGGACCCTAAAAGAAACATTAGGACATTTTCTTCTCTTAAAAATTAAGTGTTTATAACTTCCTATTAGCAATTATGTAAAAACAACAACAAATACTTTATTAAATCACTTTTATATCTAGTCTAACAAATTTTACTAAAAAAATGTTTTAGGAATTTTAAGGTTTTTTGAAAAGTTTAACACCCTGTATCTTACGAAGGAAAAGTTTTACGACCCATGTTTATATATACTTTTTTATTAAAAAGGCTTAGGAATACGCCGTTAAATTTTCTTACCGCAATTAGGAAACACCCTGTATATTTTCTCGTTTTCCTAAATTATTTTCTTCAAAATAAAAAAATAGCTACGCTTAAGAATATCAAAATGTCGTGTTTTTACAACTTTGTAGCCCTCCGGCCTTTTTACGTCACTCGCAACTTGTCAGATTAGTGGAATATACACTGTTTAGCATGTAATTAACTTACCCCATCCTTAAATGACCCACTGGAAAATTTTTGATGGATATATTTTGGTTTTTTACGAACGGCCCTGTATATTTGGTGGAGGTACTTAACCGGATACAAGGTATCCTCCGGTATATTAATCTGTCTCGCTGTAGTAAATCCCAAAATTCCCTCTTGGGCACCACTACCACAAGAGTCGTTGAAAAAGTTGATTTAGCCATGTGCCGAAATCTAGTTATTCCGAACTAAATTTAGCTTAAATATATCATTCAAATCTTAAGATTAAACAGGGTGTAATTTAATTGACTGCTAAAAATACAGGGTTTGGTTTCTTAGCTCATTTTAGGAAGAAACTTAAACTGAGCATATGTCCTAAACATCTTAAATTTTAAGCTAAAGACACTGGCGTAACTACGGGGGTGCCAGGCCCCTCCAGGAAAATGTGCCTATATGGTATATGTGTACATATAACGAATTTATAGCGTCCGGGCCCCTCCCAGGGTGTTGCTAGGTCCCCCTGGGCCCCTCCAGGTTCGATGACTAGGTACGCCTATGGCTACAGGGTGTTAAAGTTTTAAGAAAAATACCGCTTCTTTATCATAACTTTTAAACTCTTTCAGATATTTTTATTAAATTTATCATGCACCTACTAAGTACCAATAGGCTTTTTGAACGTGGTATTTTCTAAAATTATTTTTACCAGTGGCGTCCGTAAGTGATTTACACTGAAAATTTTTCAAAAAACATGGTACGCCATTGCTTAAAAAAATTATTTATAATATTTTCATTTACTTTACAACAAATTTGACCTCTTTAACTTTTTTGTCGGATGCACCGTTTTCGCATCACAATATAAATCCGTTTTTGATGCATTTTTGGTATAGCGAAATTATTTTAACTTAGTAGGCTGGTACCCTATTTTTGTTTTTTTATGCGAAAAAATTCGGGACGTCAAATTTGTTGCGAAATAAATGAGGATTTAAAAACTATTTAATTTATGGAAAAGCAATGGCGTATAGATGGGTCCATATTTAATTCATTCTAAAGCAATGCCGCCAAGTACACAAAAAATGTTAAAGTAAACAAACCTTTTCGAATGCACATAGCCTCGGACAGATCCTGATTACATAGTTTTAGATAAATAATAAAAATACATTTCTAAAACACGTATCACCTACTTACAAAACATTCTCTTATTTTGCCTCTGTACTACTATAAAACCGGTGGCACGTGGCGTGGCACTAGAAACTCGTCGGGTTAAATATTTTTTGCTGCAATAAATCATTGTTCACCAAAGGGTTTGTTTACTTTATTATTTTTTGTGTACTTGGCGGCATCGCTTTCAGAATGAATTAAATATGGGCCCATCTTTACCATATTTTATTTTTTGAAAATTTCCAGTATTTATCCCGTACGGACGCCACTGGTAAAAATATGTAAAAATCTTCTATGTTTAAAAAGTCCAATTGGTGCTTAGTAGGTTCTTGCCAAATTTCAGGCAAATATCTCCAACAGATACATATCGTGATACATATCGCGATATATATCGTTTGCTATATATCTGCGAAACCTGATATAAAGTGCCCAAAGTATAGCGTGTTCCAAATAAAATTTAATTTCCTATAAATAAAAATACTTACAGCTTGACGACCACGTCGAATATACAAACTGTTCACCATCAGGACTAAACGTAACATCTATTATACTCCAACCTACGTCTCTAGCTCTTATACTTTTAAAAGGCCTATATGAACCATCTCTTGAGTTATATAACTTAATGTGACGATCTAAAAACAAAATAGAATGGGTGACCATCAATGAATCGTTAATTTCAAAAACAACATAAATCTAAAACTTTTAAAATTGGCTTTTGCAATTGCAATTATTTCATTCTCTTTTTACTAAATAATCCAAATTAAAATTTGTTATTGTTATTAAGAATAATTTGCTGATTTGTTTAAAACATTTGCTTTCTTTTTATTTATACATATTTCACAAATAAAACATGTTTTCTTTTTGTCGATATTTTATATTTTTGCCTGAATAAACTTTTGATTCAATTACTATCTTTTCTTTAACATCGCCTCTTCTTTTATTTTTTAAACGGATCAATTTAAAAAAATAAATTTTAAGAAATGATATTGATGCGTAAATACTATATTTAGAGTGACATTGGCAGATGTACAGGTGTCCGGATTTCGTTGTAATTGCAGGGTATCTCGGTTATTATTAGAGGTAGACACTCAGACGAACAAAGAGATACAGACGCGTTTATTTACATTCAAATCTTCAGTACACAATACATCACATTCCGTTCAAATGTTTTACCTCATTAAATATTTGGCAACAGCGCACTGGACGTGTAAACGGCACAGATGCCGGCAACATAGTAACAGAATGAGCCACGTTGCCAAACGTAATTATTCGGAATGAAAATTTTATGGAAAACTTTGTGGGGACCAATAATATTGGACTCTCTTTAATTATACAAAATTTAAACTATATAATATATAACTATATATCATTATTTAAATAAAATAAACCAATACAAATATTTTTCACCTAAGTTGCACAGTAAATTATTATTGTCTGTGCACCTCCATTCCATATTTAATTTTTACAGCGAAAGTAAACACAGGACAATGAAAATGAAATTACAAAATATCCCAAAGTATAATAACTAATAATTCTTTGCAATAATCACAAATAAACACTTTAAATTAAAAAGCAAAATTAATCTTATCACCTCTAAAAAAACGTTAAAATTGTTTATCTTTGTAGTTCTCCTTTACCGCCAAATTGAAAGAAAATCGCGTCTTCCCATCTACGATCGGGCACCTGGTGATAATTAGCGTAATCTTATAAATATCACGGCAAAATTACAAATATAGTGTGCGACGAACGTATCAAAATATCGCGACAGCCCAATTTTGAGAGAGAATTCGTAGGTATAAATCTGGCAACTCGGGTTTGTTCCTGGTCGTATGGGACGCCATTGGGAGGAGCAGCGGAGAGTTTTACCAATACACCTATTCTAACTTGTTCATCCCCACCATTACCTCTATCTCTTTTGCTCTTATATCGTAATAGCCAAACAATGTATGCTACAACGTTTAGAATGATTTATGAATGACTGGCCGGGTCTGTATCTATATTTACAGTCTAAGGGTAGAAACTTGTGGCTTTTGCGAACTGTTGCTTCTTTTTGATGAAACAAAAGATAATACTAAAAGATTTTCCACGATCCTCTTGATTTTTGACATACAGGGCGAAATTCATTTTTTTCCATTTTTGGACCCCCTCGTATTTCAGTTGTCTTATAACTTACAACAAAAGTAAAAACTGATGTTGGTAGATATTTTTACGTAGAATCCAGTGATGTAGTTAGTTTTTTTTTTATATTTTTCGAGATATAAACCAAACATATGATTTTTCTTTTGGAACACCCTACACAGGCTGTTACAAATTCGAGGAACCCCATTAGGATCTTGGAAACGGTAAGCCATACAAGGTTGGTTAAATTGGGGCAAAGTTGTGCATTTTAATTCTAAACAATATTTCGTTTTAAAAATTAAAAAATTTGAGCCGTTCTGGAATTATTCGGCAAAAACCGAAATTTGGCGAAACAGTTTTTATTTTTTTCTCGGTTTATTTGAAGATATATTTTAAAACCCACGACACATTAACATTGCCACTTTTTTGTTCTATAAAAGAATGTCACTAAATTTAAGATTGTACGTTTCGTCTTTGAGCCACCATCATCAACTTTGTTTATTTAAATGGGCGGAATATTTGATTTTAAACTTATTACACTCGTAATTTAATTCTAAAACCAACGATATATCACACTTTGCATTTATGCGACGTTTCGAACCGATAAACTATCATCATGCACCATTTAGTCATTACAAATAACAATTTTACGGAGTAGTAGTAAGCAGTGGCGGCTAGTGCATAAGTGCTGCAGAGCTCCCAAAAAAAACAGAGAGATAATAAAAAATAAATAGTTACGCAATCTACCTAACTAACATATTTTCTAATACTTACCAAAAAGCAAATAATATAATACTATGCATTCGCTCTCACAGTAATGGCATGGCTAAATTCGGATATTATTTAAGATGTTGTAGTGTAGATTGCTATCTATCTCTGCCATACAGTCTTTTATATTTTGCTGTCTTTATGCCTGTGCTCGACAATGTCTCAGACCTAATAAACGAACGCGCGCCAGCGAACGTCAACAGTCGACCAGTGGAATAACTTACCGACTCACGCTGAAGCTCTGAATTATTATTTATTTGGGCCACATGACGGAGCTCTACGAACCCGTTTGAACACCCCCGCTACACTCCGCCTGCCCCTTGCCAATCATCACCGCCTAAAAGAAAGCCGTAATTTAACCTGAAGAATTCGCTGCAGTTTGTCCAGCGGACCGCTGTATAAACGTTATTGTATAGAGTTTTTACGTGACTTTCTACTTTACAGCGGGTCGGACATTGGACTTAAAAACATTAATAATAGAGTGCGTGTGGTTTTTTTGTGTATTTTTGACAATAATTATTATTAAGTGTGTATAATGAAAGTGGTCTTTAATTTAATTAATGTAAAGAATTTTTTAAATATTCATATGAAGAAAAGATTTAATTGAAAGCAAAAGGTAGACCATTAACAGATATTATTATTGAGAACGCTGGTGTAAATAGAGGAAAGAGTTATACACGCAAATTTAATAGAGACATTTATGCAAAAATGAATGGATTTGTGGATGTTACAAAATTTGCAAGCAGAAAAGAGTGTAGAATAGACTTAATTTACAAAAATAGGTAAGCTCTTTCCTATTTTGTTTTTTTTTACAAAAATTGCAGAGCACCTTAAAAATTTACCACGGGCCACCACTGGTAGTAAGTATACATTCATTTTTTTATTACAGGCTGCGATAAAGTTGATAGAGGTATTTGATTAAATTTAATGCTTTATTTTATTACGTATAAGTGTATGCAAATTATTTTAATTCTTGTAGCTTGTTAGTTAAATTATGAATAAATAAATTATTAGAAGGAATACAAATAAGTAGTAATAGAAATAAAGGGATGCATACTTACCTTCAAATGAAATAAATATTCCAAAATCGTTTGGAGTAAAAACATAATTTTTAATGGAAAAAATAGTAGATGGTGATATTTTTTGTTCGAAACGTCGCATAAATGTAATGTGTAATATTTTATTTTATTTAGAATTAAAATACAAGTGTATTAGGTTTAAAACCAAATGTTCCGCCCATTTAAGAAAACAAAGTTGATGATGGTGGCTCAAAGACGAAACGTCGAATTTTAAATTAAGTGACATCAATTTATAGAACAGGAAAAGTGGCAATGTTAATGTGTCGTTAGTTTTGAAATATCTCTAATAAACCGAGAAAACAATAAAAACTGTTTCGCAAAATCTCGGTTTTTGCCGGATAATTCCGGAACGGCAGCAAATTTTTAAAACGGAATATTGTTAAGCATAAAAATGCGCAACTTTGCCCAAATTTAACCAACCCTGTATCTCTTACCGTTTCTGAGATCCTAATTGTGTTCCTTGAATTTGTAACAGCCCGTATATTTTTTATGTATTATGTTATAGAGAATAGGACCGTGTAAAAATATATAATACCTACTAGTTATTTAATATTTTTGGACTCGATATCGATGTTTTAACTTAAAATTGATTTTCGCAGAGTTGGCCATGATATAGACGTTATAACAAAAGAATAAAATTAGCCTTTAGTTCATAATGTGTTTACATATTTTACAACAATCTGAGTTTTAATTATTTTACCTTCTACCAGCATCCCCATTCACCCCTCGGTTTCTCAAGTTTGTTCATTTATTAATTAATTAAAAACTGATTTTTTTAAATTAGCTGCACTGCATTAATATTTAAAACCGTTTTCAAAATCAGTATGTATCCATATGCAGAAAGCTGTTTAAAAATATTCAGCTTTTTAATAATTAATAAGTGAACAAGCTTGAGAAACCGAGGGTGAATAGGGATGCTGGGCGAGGTAAAAGAGTTAGAACTCAAATGTAAACAAATTATAAACTATGAAATCAATATTAAAATTATTTACATCAATTTAGGGTGAAACAATATAAAATACATAAGAGGTATTGTATATTTTTGAAAACCTCTCATTCTCTAAAATTTAATAAATAAAAAATAAACAGGGTGTTCTATAAGAAAAATCATATTTGGTTCATATCTGGAAAAACATAAAATTAAAAAAATCTAACTACACTACTACATTCTACGTAAAAATATCTACTAATATCAGTTTTTACTTTTGTTGTGAGTTAAAAGACAACCGAAATACGAAGAGGGTCCAAAAATGGAAAAATATGAGTTTTGTCCTGTATGTTAAAACCAAGGGGGACATAAAAAAACTTTTAGTTTCATCTTTCTTTTCATTAAAAAGTAGCAAGAAACTACTACAATCAAACAATTTTTGAAGCCAAAGACTCCTTCGATAATCATATTAAAAACAAAGTTCTTTCTTGCTCAAATGGCAGCAAATCTTTCTGGTCCTTTGCGAAAAACATAAGTAGGAATTTTTGTACCAGTTTTATTCCACCACTAACTTTGGAAGATGAAATTATTTCTACCGCTAAAGGAAAGGCATAATTATTTGCTAAACAATTTGCAGCCAATTCAACCCTTGACCCTCCCGTAAATCATCCATTTCCAGCGGTTACCCCAGTTCCTCATAAAATGCCCCATATTACCTTAACACCAAGAAATCCTCTGGGCTGGATGGCATACCAGCAATCGTTTTAAAAAATGTGCTCCAGAACTTGCACCAATCTTAACTCGGCTCTTTCGAATTTCTTACGACACAGGTATCTTTCCGGAGAGCTGGAAAGCTGCACGTGTTCAACCTATTCCCAAGAAAGGATCTAAATCTCTTCCATCTAACTATACACCAATTTCAATTCTCTTAGTTCTTTGTAAAGTAATGGAAAAATTAATTAATTCACAAATTCTTAAGTACTTAGAAAACACAAAATTTTGCATGACAGGAAGTATGGATTTCGCCACAAAAGATTTACAGCAGATCCTCTTTCCTTCGTATCACACTGCTGGAATAAGCCTCCTAGGTGAGTCCCAGATCGTTGCTCTTGATATATCCAAAACTTTTGACCAGGTCTGGCATGCCGCACTTCTTAATAAACTTCCCTCCTATGGTCTTTCAACTAAACTCTGTACTTGGCTCTCTAGTTATCTATCTGATCGTCGTATATCAGTTATTGTAGGCGGCCATTCTTCAAGCTTTCACCAAGTAAATGCTGGAGTCCCTCAGGGCTCAGTTCTGGCACCAACATTGTTTCTTCTTCACATCAACGACCTTCTCTCGTCCACAACTAATTCCATTCGTAGTTCACTCCAGTATTCAGGTTCCTAAACCCATCACTAAACCTGACTTGAAAAACAAACGCAGAGCGATGCAGATATCTCTTTCGCAGGATCCTAATTTAATATTGGATTGGGGCGCTAAAAATTTCGTCCATTTTAATGCATCCAAAACATAATCATGTTCCTTGTCGCAAAAAGAGTCATCAAATACTCATCCTCTACTTATGAGCGGCCAAGTTTTACAGAGCAAAGACACCTTCAATCTTGTGGTCGTCACATTTGAAAGTAACCTTAACTGGCATAAACATATCGTATCTATATCCACGGCAGCTTCAAAAAAGTTTGGATTTTTCTTTCGAGCCAAAAATTATTTTTCTCTTCTAATTTATACACTTTATTATATGTGTCCCAAATCCGACCTCCCTTGAAATATTGTTCTCATATCTGGGGCATGGCGTCCCCACAACCCTAAGCATTCTTGATTCTATTCAAAGAAGAGCTATTCGTCTCATTAATGATCCTTCACTTACAGAAAGGCTTCCCTCTCTTGCCCATCGTCGGGCTGTGGGGGATTTATCGCTTTTTTATAGGTACTTCCATGGCTTTTGCTCTGAAGAATTGTCCAGTATAGTTCCTCCACTCACGGTTCCCAACAGAGAAACTCAGTGGTTCCGCGCGTATGCATCCCTATACGGTCCAACTAGACAGGCCCCGAACTTCCCACTTTGTTCGTCTTGTCCTAGAGTTTCTAGAATGTGGAACCTGCTGCCCGCGGAGGTCTTTTCCTTCCCCCAAATCTTCAAGTATTTAAGTCCCTTTAAGACACCCACGGTACGTTAGTATTTAGGCTTTTAGCCTTCGTGGTTTGACCAAAGATTAAAAAAGCAAAAGTTTGCGAAAACCGAAAGTAAGAAGTAAGTAAGGTCCTTTTTTTTGCTTTTCAAATACGTGGGTTTTTTTGTAATTTTATAAATTAAAGAATGAAAGAATAACAATAAAAATAGGTGAGGTTTTTTTTGCTTTTCAAAAAATTCTGAAAATTTTGTTTCTTTCTAGGGGCGCCAAGATTTTGTTGGCACCTAACACACTTTTTCTCGGCCTATGGCCCCTGTACACCTCACTTACTTTTTCTTTTCAATATACTGACTTATGGCATCTGTTAGCTATTTACCTTGGGAGGCAGTGAGAAAAGTGTTACCATCATTTGAAAATATTCCACAAAACACTTTGCCTGTATTTCCATCCAGTGCGGCTACCATTTCATTCGGTACATACTGGTTCGTTATTTTAGCCCTAACTCCTTTTGAAAACGTTCTTGCCTATATACACCACTCTAAAAACATTTATATATTAACAAAAAATAATCTTCTTTACTTATACGTAAACAGCTTGAATTGTGATTTTTTGAATATTAAATTAGTAGTTAGGCGTTTATACATTTAGGAAAAAATATGTTTAATTTAAGAAATTTGCACGAATGAAAGAAAATAATATTTTTTTTAACGCCCTTAGACGGTCAATATTATTGAAGCAATATTATTGATGGCAATAATAAATAAAATAATAAAATAAAATAAATTATTAATGGACCAGCCATTTTCAACCAATGATCTAAAAATAAAACGGATAGCTAATAGAAACTGTTTCCCATATATTTTTAATTGACCTGCGCACGAATTTTTGACCCCACACTGCTAGACTTGCTGTCCACCTTAACACATGCGCAGTTCTCATAAAAGTTTTTCAATTAAAATCCAATATAGTGTTGGCAACACTGACAAAATTTGCAGTATTTTAATAAATATAGTGGTTGCAACACTGAAAATATTTACCTTAACAGTCAAAGTCGGTCTATATAGGGTCACGACATTCGACCATATTGCTTTGACGTGTTATGACGTCACATCTCCCATTTTTCGGCCATGTTGTTCAGTGCCGGAGATATACAGTTTATTGTATTAGTAGAACAACTGCGTTTACACAACAGTTTTTAATTATTATTAAGTTGTAAATTCTTTTTACTATAAATAAAAACATGTGGAATTACATCTTTCAACAAATATCACTTCCAAAACAATGCAAAATGAAATGCGCAAATTCTGACGCCACTGGATTTGATCATCAGTGCCCTTCCTTGCGTCCCCGACCTCGAACCGCCTAAAAGTTGAGGATATGTCGCAACCTTATAAATATAAACTAACCTTTGGGAAACCATTATACACGTAGGTGTATGCATGGTTTCAGCGTTTTAGGGGTAAAAGATTGGGAATTTAATGAAAAATCGTGTAAAATAACTACAAAAAAGGGTTTTTTTAAGATGTTTATAAAATATTGTGTGCCAATTTAGTGTTATATCAAGAATTTTGTGCAAAAAGAAGGCGGAATAGAGTGAAACTTAAAATTGAATTTGATGATGAATATCTCAAGAACGAAACGTTTCCAAAAAATCTTTCAGATTTGTAACTAGCGCCCCAAAAACCCCCGTATACCAAATTTCCAAACCCGGTCCTGTTGTTTGTTTTCCGCCTGTAACATTTTTACTGCGCATGCCCACGAGAGGACTGCGCAGTGCCCACGTAGGGGTTATTGTCCTTTTACTGTATTCATCCATATTATTTTTCAGATCAGTGTTTTTAACAGATCATATAAATTATAATAATCAAATAAATAATAATAATAAATCTCTGATAAAAACACAAGTACAATTTAAAATATTAGGTTAACAAGAACAGACACATTATTTTAAAAATATATAATAATACAAAATATAAACACTTGAATTGAAAATTGAACCGACTTCAAAAAATAAATAAAACTCACTAAAAGTAAAAAATAATAAGTTCAAAAAAAAGAATTTAATTTATTGTTTTAAAGTCGGTTTAATATTTTTTTTTTTAAGTGTTTATTTTTTGCTTTTAGTTTATTTTTTGCTTTCTAATTTATTATTATTACTATTAAATCGGTAAACATACACTAAAAACACTACCAGTACCTCTTTCAAAGACTGCATTAAAAAGCACAATGACGTGTAATTGGATTGGTTTGAAACGTTACAGACAGTCATGCAAAACTGTCACATTGAAGGGTAATGGTTACTTCTGGTTTTTTAAATCTTTTTTTAATTTCTTAATAAAACGAATTAAAAGAAATAATTAATAGTTTAAAAACTAAAAAACACGCTTTTATATGCAACCGAACTAAAAATTAGAAAATAATTTTTCATTAAAAAAATATTGTCATTTCATAGTAAAAAGCGTGAAGTGCATTTTACTATTTTTTCATAACTTTTCCATCATAGATATTTGCAAATATAATAATTATAACATTTAATATATTTATCACCCCACGCTTTTTACTATGAAATGACAATATTTTTTTTAATGAAAAATTATTTTCTAATTTTTAGTTCGGTTGCATATAAAAGCGTGTTTTTTTAGTTTTTTTAAACTATTAATTATTTTTCATTTTTTAGTTTCTGCTACTCTTGACAAAATGGCGAAAATTTTTTTAATGAACAAGAGTGGCAAATTTTAAAATTTTTCCAACAGATTGCAACTCACTAAAAAATTTCTTCTTCATTAAGTAGCAAAGTTTGAAATTTTGCCAACAGATGGCAATCCAGGCAATGTTTGGACCGTTGCCAATATATTGCAACCCACTAAAAAATTTCTTCTTCATTTAATAGCAAAGTTTGAAATGTTGCCAACAGGTGGCAACCTAGGTGTTGTTTTTATATTTTTATAATATAAAGGAAATTTTTTTTCCTGGCGATCCAAAAAAGAATGTTAATTTTTATTAATTGCACATTATGTATTATGTATACATTACACATAATGTAATTTTTATTATGGAATCCTTGAAGTAATGGTGCAACTAACCCTATATTTTTATTGTTCATAAAAATTGAACACCCATGGTGCAACTAACCAAATTGTGTAAAAACTAAAAAATTTCTTCTTCATTTAATAGCAAAGTTTGAAATGTTGCCAACAGATGGCATCCTAGGTGTTGTTTTTATAATATAATGGAATTTTTTTTCCTGGCGATTCAAAAAAGATAACGGGATACTGTTTTTAAATTATTGCATCTTCATCGGTCCTTGACACGTGTGCAAAGTTTCAAAGAAATCGAATAGCTGGAAGTTGGTTAAAATTAGGCTCAAAGATTCCGTTACATAGATAGATAGATAGATAGTTACAACCCAAGTTAATAAAAGCGTGTTAAAAAAAAGGATTTAACTAACCAGAACTAACTATGGGGGTCAATCATAGATATCCTACATTTAGATCCGCAGTGGCAAGAAGTATTTTTCGGATTTTTACGACCTCGCGCAGTAAACAAATCGAGGGTCTACGAACATGCGCACTTAAAAGCCGTGGCAAAATACAAACACCGGCACCCCGTACCCTTCATCCCCGGTCTGACCGTGACGCTCATAAGCTATCGTACTCCGCACAGAAAACCAGGACGCCGGCCGTCGACAAATTTTTTCCAAAAATGCGGATAGTCTGTTTGGCGCCAGGTTCGTTTACCCTCGATATGCCTGCGCACAAACCGGTTTTTCGCCCATGAAATGTAACTTTTGTTTCGCGCAGGTAATAACATTGGTAATCCATCGAGATCAGTAGGGTCAATTTCAATGAATCAAATTACAGGTCCCTTTGTTTTTTACTGTAGTTTCTCTTTCAGTTCGGTAAAAAGAGTAAATTTTGTTAAAGGATGTAATAGCAATTTGTAAACTGCCCTCGTTTTATTTTAATAAATGTTTAACGTTACACCATTAGGTGGCGCTAGTACAGCTTTGTCGAACGAACAACGTACGAAAAAGAGAAAACAATAGGTCTAGTATCTTTCTCTCTTGCGATCCTGACCTAATTTTTTATGGGACCACCGCGAAAGTGCACTCTTTAAATAACAAATCGGTTCACAAACGCCGGAGTAATCACGTAACATACACACACAAAAAAAATACATGACGATAGTCGGTCGATAAAATATAAAATAGGATTAATAATTATACTAATAATAAATTTAAAATATTCCTAAATAAACAAACAGTGTACGACTTTCTGCTTAATACTGAAGACAATAAAATTAGCCTGTTGATATATTAAAAAAATGGAGATTCAAGGAGGACCAAGAAGTCAACTCACTGTGTGAGATGCCTTCTGACAAAACGGTACCAAGCTGCTGGCTAAACAAAGGTTTTCAAACAATGATACCGGACAGGAAGGACTGGGAGGTAGGCCCTCCCATTAAAGCCGACCTAATCTGGTATAAAGACGGCTGCAAAACAGACCAAGGAGTTGGAGCAGGCATATATGGGGACAAACCAAGGATGAAAATAAACTTGGGCCTCGGACAACACCCTACTGTGTTCCAGGTCGAAATTGCAGCCATAGAACAATGTGCTAGGGAAATTATCAGAAGGAGCTATGAGGATTAAACCATAGTAATTTACTTGAACAGCCAGGCAGCCATCAGGGAAATTAGTTCATGCAAAATCAGTTCTAAGCTGGTGCGGGACTGCGTAGTTGCCGTGGAAGAGGTGGGTGCGTCCAACAAGCTAACCATTACCTGTGTACCAGGACACGAAGGAATCGAGGAAGCTGATAAATTGGCAAAGGAGGGGCTGGCAGGACAATGGTAGGTCCCGAGTCCTACTGTGGTATTCCATCATGCCAAGTAAGGTCATCTATTAGATCATGGATTATGAGGGAATCACAAGACTGGTGGACGAGAACACCAGGACAGCGTCAAGCGAAAATATTCATTAAGGCTTACTCGCAAGAATTTACGAAAAATCTTCTGAATTACAACCGGAAAGCAGTAAGAATAATAGTGTGTCAACTAACAGGTCATTGCAGACTGAATAAACACCTGGAAATCATAGGCCTGGCAGAAGAAAACCTAGGTTCTGCCACGAGGAAGAAGAAATCGCAGAACACGTATGGTGCTACTGTGAAGCCCTTGGTCGTCTGCGGTTTGCAAGGCTGGGTGAAGAAAAACCTTAAGTGGCAAAATATACCAAGGAGGCGGCTTCAAGCTTGTGGAGTCTGATAAAACAGACCGGCATGGATAGCGTGCTCTATCCTATGGACGGAGGAAACACAATAAACCTGAGCAGGTTGCAGTGTTAAGAGGATATGTAATCCACTTCCTAATCTAATCTAATATTAAAAAGGTGTTATGATTAACACGTGTCCAGGTATATTGTCATATCACTCAAAAAATGCGGGAGAACTGTTTCTGGTTAGCTTTTTGTCCATACGGTTAGTTGTCTTCTTCTTTTTTTTTAACACTACCAAAACAGACGCAATTAGAAGCGGTAGGTCCTTTTTTTCTGTCAGGATAATTAAAATTGACAGTTTTTTTATCGACTGAATCAATATTATTGACATGTACCAGTTTTTCTTTAACATATTGCATCAATAATATTGCTTCCATAATCTTGACAATCTGAGGGTGGCTTGGGTATATAGACCGGTGCCGAAGCCTTTAAAGAAAGTAAAAAGGGAAAAAATTATAGTAGAATGAAACCCGCTGAAAAAGGTAGAAAATATAACAAAATTTATAGGAAAAATAAATTCCACTCGATCTGAGGTCGGAAAGAGGGGAGGAGGGGGGTTAAAGTGTAAAATACGGGATTTCTAGATTTTCGGCCAAACTACAAGCTTGATAAAAAAGTTAAATTGCAAAGTTGTAGACAATGTAAAGATGTACAACTTTTGTATTTAGCATTTTTACATAACCTCACAATATATGTGAAAAATTTATAAAACCAAGTTTTTGGTTTTTATTTTTATATATTACAAAAACAATTATTTATTTACGAAATTTGGTAAAAACGTACCTTTATTTATCACAAATATGCTGTTAGTTTTTGGTTCAAAAATACTTATTTTTATACATTTTTTGACTTAATAATAAATAAATACCCTTATTTTTAATCGAAAATTCACGTGTTAAAATATTGGCATTTTCCAAAAAGTCGAATGTCGTTTTGTTCGCTAAAATCTCCACTTTTCAATGGTGTAAAAAACTATACATTAGAATGGTAAATTTTCTCACAAAACGCAAAAATTTGGATCCGATTTTTTAAAATCATTATTAGACTAAGGTCGGGGGAGGGGGAGTTTTTAAGGGTAAAAACGGTTTTTGTCTATAGAAACTATCCTGAGAAAATTTACCGTTGTAATGTATACTTTTTTAAACCATCGGAAAGTTGCCATTTCAACGAACAAAAAGCTTACCTACTTTTTTGAAAATGCCGATATTTTGATACGTAAATTTTTGATAAATAAAATGTATAAAAATAAATGTTTTAAAACCAAATTACAGTATGTTTAGGACAAATAAAGGTACGTTTTCACCAAATTTCGGGAAAAAATTATTGTTTTTGTAAAAGATAAAAATAAAAAACCGAAAACATGTGTTTTTTTATTTTTTACATAAATTGTGAGGTTATGTAAAAGATGTAAGCACAAAGTTGTACATCTTAACATTGTCTACAACTTTGCAATTCAACTTTTTCCATTAAGCTTGTAGTTTGGCCGGAAATCTAGGAAAGCCGTATTTTACACTTTAACCCCCCTCCTCCCCCTACCCAACCTTGGATCTAGTGGAATTTGTTTTTCCTATAAATTTTGTTATATTTTCTACTTTTAACAATAGGTCTCATTCTACTATAATTTTTTTTTGTTTTAAAAATTATCAACCATGGTCTAATAGTTTATAAAATAAATAAATATGTACTTCTCTATGTGTTACTAACGAGGCAACATTATTTATTTTCCTAAAGTTCCTATTTGGTTCCAATATTCCACAAGCTTGTTTTGTAAGAAGAGAAAATTCACTTTTCTAAAAAATAAAAGATATATTTAAATACAGGGTGCTATGTGGTTCCTATTTTATTTTATTTTTTATGTACGTCGGTCAGTGTACATTTACTAAAGTCCACTAAACCACAATATTGTTGTGATCCAAATACAGGGTGTAATTTAATTGATGGCTAAAAGTAAAGGATATGATTCCTTAGCCCATTTTAGGAAGAATAGTTCATATTAACATAAGTCCTATAACGCTTAACTTTTGAAGTACAGGGTGTTTAAGTTTTAAGAAAAAATCGTATTCTTATCATAACTTAAAAACTGTTCCAGATATTTTGATAAAATTTGGCACGAAGCTACCAAGCACCAATTTTATTGTGGAAGATTTTAAATTATTTCTACCAGTGGCATCCGTACGGGATGTATACTAAAGTATGTTAAAAAAATAATACGCCATTGCTTTTTCCAATATATATATATATATATATATATATATATATATATATATATATATATATATATATATATTTAATTCCTATTTATTTTGGAACAAATTTGAACTATTATTCTTTTTTGTCCGGTTTTTGGGTAAAAATCTAAAAACCGTTTTTGATGCATGTTTGGTTTAGAGAAATTATTTTAAACTAGTGTCTATATTCTGTTCACTATAAATTGAGAGTGACGAAAGCAAAAACAATAGAACAAAAATACACCCTATTGGTCAATTTAAAGACCTTATTACACTGGCGAAAAGTTTGTCAAAACTGACAGAGAAAGTTTTCAAAAGGTTAAAATTAATGGCGCGTTCCGGAACGTTAAAAAATTCCTAATTCATTTGGTGAAATCTGAGTACTTTATTTTAAGTAAACCATATTTTTTAACCATTTTATGCAATTTATTCATTATTTTTACCTTTTTTTATTAAAATATTTTACGCAAAAAGTTGATATAAATAATTTAAGAGGTTTAATAACAGTAAAAATACACCTAGGGTAATTAAATAAGTTCTGGAGCATAAACATTCACCAAACGATTATCTTAAATTACTATTACCAATTCTAGTGTGTTGCCAGTTTTTTTTTATACTGATATGAAAATACTACTTATGTTTATTAAATTGTCTGAAAAAAACTTTTTTACACTTTAAAAAGGTGGTTGTTATATTAAAAAACTTGTCTTTTGTTAATTTATATGGAAATAATAATGTTTTTATATTTTATATTAATAAAATATACGGTATGCCAATAATAATCCCTTAATTTTTGACATATTGGCAACGTCTAATATATTTAAATAATCAAGGTGGTAGAGTAAACGTCAAAATAAATTTGACTTGTCAGTTAACTTTTGCCTTTTTATGTGATAAGTTTACCTTTTTGTGTTTTATTTGTTTTATTCTGTATTTATTCGTGGGTATATTTTATTTTTGCATCTGTTATAATGGATTGTAAGCCATCAACGTCTAAAGAAAGGAATTTGTCACCAACAACAAAAACGGCCAATAAAAAAAATGTGTCCAAGGGTGAAGAAAATGCTCATAAATATTTTTAAAGTTTTTATGAAAAACAACCCACATTTTGCCAGGACAAATAATGCAGATTTGCAGCAGAATATGGTGGTAAATATTTATATTACTTACATTTATAATTAATATGTTAACATGTAAATAAAGTGGTCATATATTTACCATTAAACAAAGCTAGTTCTTAAAAAAATATATTGTAAGGGGTGATTCATTTAGAGGTGCTTTTTCTATTACGTATTTTTGGATAGATGAGAGGGTCCAAATTTTAAACTGTTATGGTGTTTGTGTTCAGTACTGTTTGACAGAAGACTAAGCCCCCGGTACAACGTCTAAAACTTGTTCAACTGTATTATAAAAATCATCGTTCTCCGAGAAATGTGTTTCGTGCGCTTCGGGCAACTTATGGTCCAGACTATTGGCTGTACCATCACAAAAAGTTGGACTCCAATTTTCATTTTTGGATAATTCTTGACCAAATGAGCCACGTCCATCACGTAGTGCAGAAAATATAGCGGCAGTAGCTGCGAGTGTACGTGATGATTTTAACGAATTAATTTGGCGCTCGGAAATTAGAGCTTAAGAACAGACCATGTTAGGCGCAGTTAAGGACAACATTTGAAAGACATAATCTTTAAAAAATAAATGTAAGATATACCTAGTTCTTCCGTATGATAATAAATAGTAGTTAATAAAGTTTTTTTATTTTTTTAAGTACCCCGTAATGAATCACCCCTTACATATAATGGTACAATAGGTTTATTTTTCAATTCTTTTAGTTTTAAAACCTAATAAAATAAAACATGTTTGTTTTTTTTAGAAAATAAATAAAATAAAAGTGATATCTATACTCTTTGTGCAACTTTAAATCATTTATGAAGAATTGTGTGAAAAAGATAATGGCCTAAAGCAACAACAAAGCAAGACCGATGCATCAGTCTATCCGGAATATTTACATGCAGGTATTTCTTGTCTAATCACTATCTGCTAGTATTTAATACACTGAAAGTCAATTAAACGCATTGAGCTGACATGACGAGTATGTCTTTTAAAGCCTAAAATTTGCACTAAATAAATATTTTAACATTACTTTCTAATATACATTTTTATATTTTTATGTTAAACTATTTTTCTATGATTGGTAATCCCGGTTTACACGTTTGAAGTAGCTTGAACAAGTTACTAACGGCCGTATTTACCAAGCTCTGACAAATATTTGCCTGAGCTTCGCGAATACGGCCGTAAAACAAATAACTAAAAAACATTATTTTTTTATTTATCTAATTGCGGTACTAAATTCAGTGGGTTTAAAGGCTGCGTGTAGCTACCTTTAGTTACTTGATTTCTTGCTTAAGTTACTTAAGACGTGTAAAGCTGGCATAATTTAAAGCGCTGTTTAGTAAATACTTTCGATTTTCTAAAAAAATATTTTAAAAATGCTATATCATAGATTTTTCTTATTTCCTACTTAAATGGGCAAGCAAGATAAAATAATTATTAATTTAAGAAATATATTACACTATTACACATAAACAAAAAATTAACGAAAATAGATATAATATTAAAAGTCACAAAAATTAAAGTTGCTATAGTTAAGCAACACTTAAAATTTCTTAAAAGTTATGTACCTTTATACAGGGTATTTCTAAACAAATATGAAAGATTTTAGGAGGTGATTCCTTGTTACTTTGAACAAGAAACCACCACCTAAAATAGTTCGCATTTGTTTAGAAACTCCCTGTATGTACGAATTAAGAACTTTATAGTACTATTAAATTTGATTGTAAACCTAAGAAATGTAAGAAGCCAGGCGCCTACATTTTATTTTTTCAGAATCCAAAAAGGCCACATCAAGATGGATAAATTATTTTTAGTAATATAAGTTTTTGTGTACTTTTTAGGTGTTTCTAAAGCTACGTTTCACAAAGTCCTGGCAGCCTATAAAACAGACAGCAGTTTTTCTTCTAAAAAATGTTTACAAAAAGTATGGGACTATGGGACAACATTGACGAAAAAATGAAGGCCAGAAATAAGAAAAACTGTACACCAGTTATTTCAAAAAATTAGCCACCAATATTTAAATTAATTGTTGTATAATATGACATTAAAATATCATAAATAAATTAAGATGTGTTTTCTTGTAAATTTACTATACAATTTAAGTAAAATTGTTTGTTCATAAGACGCATATATGTACATTTCGTGCCACTTCAAAACTTCCATGGGTAATTTTTGCCAATGCGTGGAAAGAAGACTGACGTGGCAATATATCAAAAAAAGGTTTCAATGCAGACGTTCATTGCCCAACCTAAAGGTGTTTGTGTTTAAAGCAAAAATTCTAAAAAAATTAATTAAGGACTCAAATGAAATTAATTTTTTTTATTCCATAGTTGACTTAGGTGTGCTTTTCTAATCTCTTTTAATTTGAACTTATGAATATAAAAAAGCCAAATAAATTACTATAACTAACATAGTTTAATGTAAAAAGTGTTCTAAAGCCTATTCCGGCTTTGCTGACTAATGTAAAATATTAATTGTTTAATTTTTCCTAAAAAAAAATTCCGTAGGAAATGGACCTAAATATTAAACCAACGAATTATTTAATACAAATGTTTTAAAACCTTATTAAGCATTTACAGGTATATGGATACTGATTGCATTTAGTTAGATAATGGGCAAAAAAGTTAGAATAAAATAAAGGCAAATTTAATCACCTAAGTATTATAAAAGACTAAGGTAAAATATAAAATACTTGGAGACTGAGTAAAATGCAATGAAATTAGGCTAAATAAATATAACATATTTAATTTTTAGGGTACGGTAATACCAAAGTAATAGCAACTTTTGTAAATAACTTACTATTTATTGGGACATATTTTTAACATTAAATTGTGTTTACTTTTTTATATATTTCTAAAACCAAAATACATTTTAACACAGTATACTATTTTAGTGTCTAAACTGCACTTAAATATTTGTTATATTAAACACATATTATAAACGAGATCTGCTTTGGTAATTTGGTGGATATATCTTCTGGAGTCCTAGAAAACACATCACTGGCAATTTAAAAATTAAATTTGTGCTGAATTCTCACTCTTTAAAACAAAAAACATTTTAGAAACACATTTAAACGATATAATTTGAATTTTTCACTACATATTCTACAGCTTTTACATAAATAATTTAAAAACGAGCATGACAACAAATTCTGACACTTTTTTCTTTTTGACGTCTGTTAAAGTCATTCATGACATTGTTCATAACCTTACATAAATTATCAAATTTTCTATTGTAAAACGGGCTCGTAATGATGTTCTTATGTTTTTCTCAATTTATAGTGAACAGAGTATAGTGCCCTATTTTTAGTTCTGTATGCGAAAAAAAAAAGAAATAAAAAAGTCAAAGGACAAAATTTGTTGCAAAATAAATGAGGATTAAAAAAATTATTTTTATTTTTGGAAAAAGCAATGGCCTCCCCTATTTTTTTTTAATCCTAAGTATTTAACCCATAGATAGGAACGTCAACTGGTAGAAATATTTAAAAATCTTCTACATTAAAAAATCCTATTATTTCTTAGTATGTTCATGCCAAATTCATTAAAAATCTCGAACAGTTTTAAAGTTATAATAAAAATACTATTTTTTTTTCTTAAAACTTTAACACCCTGTAGCTTAAACGTTAAGAGGTTTAGGACATATGTTAATATAAATTTTTCTTCCTAAAATGGACTAAGGAATCATATCCTGTACTTTTAGCCATCAAGTCATTACACCCTGTATATTTCTTCCATAATAAAGGTGTTTTACTTACGTCTAAAATTGAGGTATTAGGCTTAAACCTAATTTTAGGAGGTTTTTTAGTTCCAGGGTAATAGTCTTCATCGTTGCTTTGAAGTAAAAGTTGCCCACTAAAAGAAAAACAAAGTAATTAACATATTTAACTTTTTTTATACCTGAAAATCCCTATTTAGTTAGGTGCAGCGGCAAATAGGCAAATTAATTTATTGCAAGTTGACAGATAGTCGTGGGTCTATAACAGAGTACTGTACTTAGAGAAAATAGTGTTTAAACTATTTTTTAACTTTGGATTGTCTACGAATACCTCTAGATAAAGTTCTAACATACTGTGGGTGTCTGAAACAAAGAAAAACGCTGTTTATTTATACATTTAAATACTTGGAAACTTAAGGGTTTAAGGGGAAGAAAAATCCTGTTGTGGATAATACACTGCTGTACAAAAAAACCGGACAAACAACATTTCGTTCAAATTTAATCCTAAATAACTTTTTGGTTTTTTGACGGATTTTGATAATTTTTTGGTCCAATTGTACTTTCTTCCATCAAGATTATTTTTTATACTGGGGATTGCAAAAAGTCTTATAGGATAAGGTTTTAAAAAGAAGAGAGCCAGGGTGAGTTTTTTTCGATGTTTAGTAAAGGGATCTCAGAAACCGCTGCAGCTACAGACATGGTTAAATGAGAAAAGAACTGTAGTTTTTAGAACTTAGTTTAAATTACTTTTTGTTTCATTCATTGTCACATTCGAAACAAAAAAAAAAGAGTAAATAGGAAACTTGTAGATAATAATCTTCTTAACAAAAAGGTAAAATCCAATATTTAATATAGTAGTCCGTTTTTGAACTACGACATAAACTTGCATTCTTTTTAAATGGAAACCATAGTTGGCTATGACATTTTTAAAAAGGCCTTTTTATAAGCTCTCTAACGATGTATAACAAGATATACTTTAAATTAAAAAATAACGTAGTTTGTACAAAATAATTATTTAATTTGTGCGCTTTTCTAGTTGGTCGCGAAAAAAGTGAACTATATTCTGTTCACTATAAATTGAGAGTGACGAAAGCAAAAACAATAGAAGAAAAATACACCCTATTGGTCAATTTAAAGACCTTATTACACTGGCGAAAACTTTGTCAAAACTGACAGAGAAGGTTTTCAAAAGGTTAAAATTAATGGCGCGTTCCGGAACGTTAAAAAATTCCTAATTCATTTGATGAGATCTGAGTACTTTAGGTTAAGTAAACCATATTAATTTAACCATTTTATGCACTTTATTCATTATTTTTAAGATACTTTATTATAATATTTTACGCAAAAAGTTAATATAAATAATTTAAGAGGTTTAATTTTAATAAAAATACACCTAGAGTAATTAAATAAGTTCTGGAGCATAAACATTCACCAAACGATTTTCTTAAATTGTTATTACCAATTCTAGTGTGTTGCCAGTTTTTTTTTATATTAGTATGAAAATACTACTTATGTTTATTAAATTGTCTAAAAAACTTTTTTACACTTTAAAAAGGTGGATGTTATATTAAAAAACTTGTCTTTTGTAAATTTATAGGAAAATAATAATGTTTTTATATTTTATGTTTATAAAATTTACGGTATGCCAATAATAATCCCTTAATTTTTGACATATTGGCAACGTCCAATATATTTAAATAATCAAGGTGGTAGAGTTAACGTCAAAAAATTATTACTTGTCAGTTAACTTTTTGCGTTTTTATGTGATAATTTTACCTTTTTGTGTTTTATTTGTATTATTCTGTATTTATTTGTGGGTATATTTTATTATTGCATCTGTTATAATGGAATGTGAGCCATAAACGTCTAAAGAAAAGACTTTGTCACCAACAAAAAAACGGCCAATAAAAACAATGTGTCCAGGGGTGAAGAAAATGCTCATAAATATTTTTAAAGTTTTTATGAAAAACAACCCACATTTCACCAGGACAAATAATGCAGAAATTGCAGCAGAATATGGTGGTAAATATTTATATTACTTACGTTTATTAATAATATGTTTACATGTAAAAAAGTGCTCCTATATTTACCAATAAACGAAGCTATTTCCTAAAAAAATATATTGTAAGGGGTGATTCATTTAGAGGTACTTTTTCTATTACGTATTTTTGGATAGATGAGGGGGTCTAAATTTCAAACTGTTACGGTATTTGTGTTCAGTACTGGTTGACAGAAGACCAAGCCCCCGGCACAACGTCTAAAACTTGTTCAACTGTATCATCGAAAATCAAACGAAAATCATCGTTTTCCGAGTTATGTGTTTCGTTCGCTTCGGGCAACTTATGGTCCAGACTATTGGCTGTACCATCATAAAAACTTGGACTCCAATTTTAATTTTTGGATAATTCTTGACCAAATGAGCCACGTCCATCACGTAGTGCAGAAAATATAGCGGCAGTAGCTACGAGTGTACGTGATGATTCTAACGATAAAGTAACATACCTACGGATAAGAGAAACCATGGCATGCTAAAATTTTCGTACCGCTTTTGCGGCAGGCTTGGCGGCAGGCTTGTCATTTTTCCAGTTTACACTTTAAATACGTCGGTCGAAGCCTCGCCTCGTATAACATCAGCAGTGGGGAGACACGTAAGCTTACTGAAATGACTAACTGGCGGTATTTCAACGAGAAACGAATAAAATTATATTGGGAGTTTTCGCATGACCTGTTACTCTATGTTTTAACGAATTAATTTGGCGCTCGGAAATTAGAGTTTAAGAACAGACCATGTTGGGCGCAGTTAAGGCCAACATTTGAAAGCCATAATCTTTAAAGAATAAATGTAAGATATAGTTCTTCCGTATGATAATAAATAGTAGTTAATAAAGTTTTTTTTTAAGTACCCCGTAATTAATCACCCCTTACATATAATGGTACAAAAGGTTTATTTTTCGGTTCTTTCAGTTTTAAAACCTAATAAAATAAAGCATTTTTGTTTCTTTTTAGAAATTCTATAAAATAAAAGTGATATCTAAACACTTTGTGCAACTTTAAATCATTTATGAAGAATTGTATGAAAAAGATAATGGCTTAAAGCAACAACAAAACAAGACCGATGCATCAGTCTATCCGGAATATTTACATGCAGGTATTCCTTGTCTAATCACTATCTGCTAGTATTTAATACACTGAAAGTCAATTAAACGCATTGAGCTGACATGACGAGTATATTTTTTAAAGCTTAAAATTTGCATTAAATAAATTATTTTAACACTACTTTCTTGTATATTTTTATGTTAAACTATTTTCCTATGATTGGTAATCCCGGTTTACACGTTTGAAGTAGCTTGAACAAGTTACTAACGGCCGTATTTACCAAGCACTGACAAATATTTGTCTGAGCTTCGCGAATACGGCCGTAAAGCACGTAACTAAAAATATATATATATTTTTTTATCTACTTGCGCTACTAAATTCAGTAGGTTTAAAGGCTGCATGTACCTACCTAAATTTAGTTACTTGATTTCTTGCTTAAGCTACTTAAGACGTCTAAAGCTGGCATAATTTAAAGCGCTGTTTAGTAAATACTTTCGATTTTCTAAAAAATATTTTAAAAATGCTATATCATAGATTTTCCTTATTTCCTACTTAAATGGGCAACCAAAATAAAATAATTATTCATTTAAGAAATATATTACAATATTACACATAAACAAAAAATTAACGGAAATAGATATAATATTAAAAGTTACAAAAATTAAAGTTGCAATAATAGTTAAGCAACACTTAAAATTGCTTAAAAGCTTGCTTCTGTACCTTTATACAGGGTATTTCTAAACAAATGTGAAAGATTTTAGGAGGTGATTTCTTAATATTTTGAACAAGAAATCACCACCTAAAATAGTTCACAATCGTTTAGAAAATCCCTGTATGTACAAATTAAGAACTATATAGTACTGTTAAATTTGATTGTAAACCTAAAAATGTAAGCCAGGCGCCTACATTTTATATTTTCAGAATGCAAAAAGGCCACGTCAAGATGGATAAATTATTTTTAGTAATAAGTTTTTGTGTACTTTTAGGTGTTTCTAAAGCTACGTTTCACAAAGTCCTGACAGCCCATAAAACAGACAGCAGTTTTTCTTCTAAAAAATGCTTACAAAAAGTATGGGACTATGGGACAACATTGACGAAAAAATGAAGGCCAGAAATAAGAAAAACTGTACATCAGTTTTTTCAAAAAATTAGCCACTAATATTTAAATTAATTGTTGTATAATAAGACATTAAAATATCATAAATAAATTAAGATGTGTTTTCTTTTTCTTAAAAAAAATTCAGTTGTAAATGGACCCAAATATTAAACCAACGAATTATTTAATACAAATGTTTTAAAACCTTATTAAGCATTTACAGTTATATGGATACTGATTGTATTTAGTTAGATAATGGGCAAAAAGTTAGAATAAAATAAAGGCAAATTTAATCACCTAAGTATTATAAAAGACTAAAGTAAAATGTAAAATACTTGGGAGACTGAGTAAAATGCAATGAAATTAGGCTAAATAAATATAACATACTTAATTTTTAGGGTACGGTAATACCAAAGTAATATCAACTTTTTTAAATAACTTGCTATTTATTGGGACATATTTTAACACGCGCCTATTTCATTCCAAAATTAGTGTTTAAATAAATCCCCTCCCGACCTAAACTTTTTTAAAAACTCCCCTGTCTGGCACCTATTTTTTCATGGCGCCTTAAAGCTAGTTACAGACGCAAAAAGCGAATTGCGTAACGTGAATTTCATTCTCATTGGTCAGTTTCACCTAAAATTAAAGGCGGGTAATTCAAAATTTAGACAGTTTAAAGATATTGCGAATTCGCAAAATTTAAAATATAGTTGGCGGGAAACTTAAGATCATTTCAATTTCTGGCGAATATTTGCGTGTGCACATGCGTAGAAACAAGAGGTTATTAGTCATATGTTATTTCAAAAATAATTTTGTTATTGTTATTTTTATGTCATTCTATTAGTTGTCTGGAACGTTATTTTTGTGTTCATTTTCTTAAGTATTTTGTGTTTTTTGATTTGAATTTATATTAACTTTTTAACCATTTTTATTTATAATAAATTTGCTATATTCTTTATTCATCACAACATACAAATGATATATTATTAAAAGGAAAAACTAAGAAATTCTCAAAAGAACCCAAAGTCACCACCAAAGTAAAAACAATACAGAAATTTGTAGGTTATGCTGTTGCCTAGAATTTCGGCGAATTTCGCAGCTGTATGAACTTGAAAAAAAACGCGATTTTTTGCCAAATATTCGCTTTCGCAGTTCGCTTTTCGCGTCTGTATGAACTAGCTTTTAGGCTGTAGCCTAGTCAGACTAATGGTTCATACGGCACTGATTAAGACAATGAAAGTGACCCAAGCAAGTACAGAAGCAAGCTTAAAAGCTTGCTTCTGTACCTTTATACAGGATATTTCTAAACAAATGTGAAAGATTTTAGGAGGTGATTTCTTAATATTTTGAACAAGAAATCACCACCTAAAATAGTTCACAATCGTTTAGAAAATCCCTGTATGTACAAATTAAGAACTATATAGTACTGTTAAATTTGATTGTAAACCTAAAAATGTAAGCCAGGCGCCTACATTTTATATTTTCAGAATGCAAAAAGGCCACGTCAAGATGGATAAATTATTTTTAGTAATAAGTTTTTGTGTACTTTTTAGGTGTTTCTAAAGCTACGTTTCACAAAGTCCTGACAGCCCATAAAACAGACAGCAGTTTTTCTTCTAAAAATGCTTACAAAAAGTATGGGACTATGGGACAACATTGACGAAAAAATGAAGGCCAGAAATAAGAAAAACTGTACATCAGTTTTTTCAAAAAAATTAGCCACTAATATTTAAATTAATTGTTGTATAATAAGACATTAAAATATCATAAATAAATTAAGATGTGTTTTCTTTTTCTTAAAAAAAATTCAGTTGTAAATGGACCCAAATATTAAACCAACGAATTATTTAATACAAATGTTTTAAAACCTTATTAAGCATTTACAGTTATATGGATACTGATTGTATTTAGTTAGATAATGGGCAAAAAGTTAGAATAAAATAAAGGCAAATTTAATCACCTAAGTATTATAAAAGACTAAAGTAAAATGTAAAATACTTGGGAGACTGAGTAAAATGCAATGAAATTAGGCTAAATAAATATAACATACTTAATTTTTAGGGTACGGTAATACCAAAGTAATATCAACTTTTTAAATAACTTACTATTTATTGGGACATATTTTTAACATTAAATTGTGTTTACTTTTTTTAAATATTTCTAAAACCAAAATACATTTTAACACATTATACTATTTTAGTGTCTAAACTGCACTTAAATATTTGTTATATTTAACACATATTTTAAACGAGATCTGCTTTTGCTAATTTAGTGGATATATCTTCTGGAGTCCTAGCAAACACATAACTGGCAATTTAAAAATTAAACTTGTGCTGAATTCTCACCCTTTAAAACAAAAAACGTTATAGAAACACATTAAAACGATATAATTTGAATTTTTCACTACATATTCTACAGCTTTTACATAAATAATTTAAAAACGAGCATGACAACAAATTCTGACACTTTTTACTGTTTGACCTCTGTTAAAGTCATTCATGACATTGTTCATAACCTTAAAAGGTAATTTTCTAGAAAATGGGAGCAACTCCGATTTTGACGAAATTTGGTATACGGGGGTTTTGGGGCGCTGATCACGAATCTGAAAGAATTATTTGGCGGTCACGTTTCGTTCTCGAGATATCCATCATCAAAGTTCAAATTTGAACTAAGCTTATTTTCACTATATTCCCCCTTCTTTTTGCACACAATTCTTGATTTAAAGCTAAACTGTCACACAATATTTGATTTTCACCTTTAAAACCCCGTTTTTCAACGTTTTTTACAGTATTTTTGCATTAAACTGCATAGCTATACTTTGAATCATTTTAATCCCAGTTTGCCATGAAGCCCTATGTGTATGTATGGTTGCCGGATTATCAAAGAAAAGCCACGCAATTTAATTCAAAAATAATGTAAAAACGTAGAAAAACGGGGTTTTAAAAGGTGAAAATCAAATATTGTGTGACACTTTAGCTTTAAATCAAGAATTGTGTGCAAAAAGAAGGGGGAATATAGTGAAAATAAGGTTAGTTCAAATATCCACTTTGATGATGGATATCTCGAGAACGAAACGTGACCGCCAAATAATTCTTTCAGATTCGTGATCAGCGCCCCAAAAACCCCGTATACCAAATTTCGTCAAAATCGGAGTTGCTCCCATTTTCTAGAAAATTACCGTTATATTTAACACATATTTTAAACGAGATCTGCTTTTGCTAATTTAGTGGATATATCTTCTGGAGTCCTAGCAAACACATAACTGGCAATTTAAAAATTAAACTTGTGCTGAATTCTCACCCTTTAAAACAAAAAACGTTATAGAAACACATTAAAACGATATAATTTGAATTTTTCACTACATATTCTACAGCTTTTACATAAATAATTTAAAAACGAGCATGACAACAAATTCTGACACTTTTTACTGTTTGACCTCTGTTAAAGTCATTCATGACATTGTTCATAACCTTACTTAAAATATCAAATTTTCTATTGTAAAACGGGCTCGTAATGATGTTCTTATGTTTTTCTCAATTTATAGTGAACAGAATATAGTACTGTTGAAAATTCCTTTTTCTGTTTTTGACAGCCTTTCCAATAAATATTTTTGTAAGACTCAGTTTACGTTACAATAAATATTTATAATTATAACGTATAAGCTTTAAGCCATAAGGCAAAAAATTGGTTTTAAAAGATATAGCATGAGTATAGGAAGTAATAGTGGAATTTTCGATAATTTTTGAATAGTAATATTCCTCTTCTTTTACTTGGTTTAATTTTAAGCACTATTTTCTATTATTATAGTAGTAAATTTAGTAGTTAAAGCAATTCCTACTTAATTGTTAGTTATTTTTATTTATTTTAATCAATTTAGTTTCTTTTCGAAGGTTTATCACATTTAAAAACTATTAGGCCGAGTTTATTAATCAGAATTTAATTTTAGTATTAGTAATAGTATTAACCTAACTTAAATTATGAATTTTTTTGGTGGCAATTATTGGCTGCATTTAACAAAAAATAAGTAATGAAACTTGAATAAAAAGTAGTTACCGGTTTTAACATTTTTATGGCACATAAGCAATTAATAGTTTTCCCTATTTTAGTCTTAAGTTTTGGATTTTAGATCATTTTAAGGTCGTGTCTTAAAACCAGAAAATTAAATTTGATTTATAAACACTTCAATTTAAATGTATGTTCTTTAATCTTGTGACTAATGCTAAAAGTAATACTAAAATTAAATTTTGAATTATAAACCCGGCCTTAATGTCTCGGTAGACGTTTTAAAAAACTTAAAAAATAAAAACCCAAATATTTTTTAAGGGTTAGTGTCTAAAATTATTTATTAAAAAGTTGTAAAAACGTTTTTTTAAATTATTAGATTTAAAACATTTATAGTACCTACTAATAAGATAAAAAGAAAAGTTATCAAAAACTAATTTAAAAATAATTATGTCCAAAACTACGTTATTTTTTAAATTAAAGTATATCTTGTTATACATCGTAAAAAAACTTATAAAAGGTCTTTTTTAAACTGTCATAGCCAACTATGGTTTACATTTAAAAAATTCAAGTTTATGTCGTAGCTCAAAAACGGACTACTATATTAAATATTGGATTTTACCATTTTATTAGGAAGATAATTATCTACAAGTTTCCCATTTAAACTTTGTTTCTATTTCGAATATTAACCGAGCTACAAAAGAAAAAAGATTTTTGGAAAAAACGTTTTTTTTTTAATATCTAGTAAGCCATGATTTTTTTGGATGTATCAAAAAGTTATTTAAACTAAGCTCTAAAAACTGCAATTCTTTTCCCATTTAACCATGTCTGTAGCTGCAGCGGTTTATGAGATCCCTTCACTAAACATCGAAAAAACTCACCCTATATGTAATAAGACCAGGGCCGTATTAACTGTTTGAGGCGCCTTAGGCTAGAATTCCCGGTGCGCCTATTTTTCAGCAAAAATGTTTTGAAGATCACGCGCCTTACTTTACCACCCAAAATAAAATTTGATGACAAAAAAAAAAAAGTCATTCCCTCCTTTTCGCGCCTATTTCATTCCAAAATTAGTGTTTAAATAAATCCCCTCCCGACCTAAACTTTTTTAAAAACTCCCCTGTCTGGCACCTATTTTTTCATGGCGCCTTAAAGCTAGTTACAGACGCAAAAAGCGAATTGCGTAACGTGAATTTCATTCTCATTGGTCAGTTTCACCTAAAATTAAAGGCGGGTAATTCAAAATTTAGACAGTTTAAAGATATTGCGAATTCGCAAAATTTAAAATATAGTTGGCGGGAAACTTAAGATCATTTCAATTTCTGGCGAATATTTGCGTGTGCACATGCGTAGAAACAAGAGGTTATTAGTCATATGTTATTTCAAAAATAATTTTGTTATTGTTATTTTTATGTCATTCTATTAGTTGTCTGGAACGTTATTTTTGTGTTCATTTTCTTAAGTATTTTGTGTTTTTTGATTTGAATTTATATTAACTTTTTTAACCATTTTTATTTATAATAAATTTGCTATATTCTTTATTCATCACAACATACAAATGATATATTATTAAAAGGAAAAACTAAGAAATTCTCAAAAGAACCCAAAGTCACCACCAAAGTAAAAACAATACAGAAATTTGTAGGTTATGCTGTTGCCTAGAATTTCGGCGAATTTCGCAGCTGTATGAACTTGAAAAAAAACGCGATTTTTTTGCCAAATATTCGCTTTCGCAGTTCGCTTTTCGCGTCTGTATGAACTAGCTTTTAGGCTGTAGCCTAGTCAGACTAATGGTTCATACGGCACTGATTAAGACAATGAAAGTGACCCAAGCAAGGGTACTTAGAACGTGTTATGTAGAATTACAAGTAAATTTGTCAATTATGTTATAAAGATTTAGTTATAAAAGTAAATAAATAAAAAAATGTAACGTTAATAAAGTCCTGTAAAATAGATACCTGCGTTACCCTGCTCTGGTTTAGGCCGATAAAAATAAATTTGGTATAATACATTTAGAGGACAGATTTTTATTTATTGCTTTGTTTTGGCAAATTGGCTATAAAAAAGTATATTTTCAATTTTTGCAATTTTGTAGCAAATTTAATGTAGATTAAGGCTAATATACTTAGAATCGAGATTATTCGCAACATTTCTAAAAACAGAGTGTTTTTACTCTGCAAGAATTATCTACGGTAACTGCCTTTTCACATTAGCGGGAGCCGGGAACCGGGCGTGCATGGAGTCTTATGATACCTTTCACACGTTAAGAATCCGGAAAGTCGGCAAACTCAAAGGCTCCATATAATTTTTTATCACTCTGTCCGGCAAATCCGGCTTAGTGTGAAGCGAGGGTAATTGCTTTGAACCTTGGGTTTGGGCAATAGGGCAAGAAAAAAGTTGTAATAGAACTAATTATAAATGTTTTTAACATCCAAGATCCTGATGAGCCAGAGGTAATTAGTTCAAGTCGTTAATTATAAAAATTATTTACATCTTTTTTATACAGTGTGTCCCAGGATAGGTGTTACAAGAGGACAAATGGACCAAACATTTTTGAATTTTAAAACGCAATTTTGGGAAAACTGGTCGCATGATCCAAAACTAAGAAATCCAACATTTTACTCCAATTGGTATTATACAGGCGAGTTATAACTAAAAATATGAAAAATGTCCAGAAACTGACTACTACTATTTTTAAAAATAGAACAAAATTGTATAAGTAAATGTTGTAGAGAATTAAATTTATGTCAAAATTTGAAGTTAAAGCATAAGAGCAAGAAAAAATGTAATTGTCAATTTTTTACATTACGCATTACAACTTAAATAATTGGCAAGAGGAAGCGAAATTTTATGCCGCCGCCAGACATTGGGCAAACTACGACGAACTTTCGCAAACAATCATTGTGTGGACGGGTAGTTCGTCTACATTCGTCTCGATCGACTTTTCTCAAGTCCACTTGGTTACAAATATTTTGCCAAATGTTTCAACAAATAGTTCGGCCACAACTTCGCCCAATGTGAGGCGGCAGCATAGGGAAATTTATTAATTTTAATTCTTTTTTTTAATTGATGCCTTAGGCCAAGTATTTCAAAAACTGTTAATGCATAATGTTAAAAATAAACAAAAATATTTTTTTATTTTAATTCTTTACTTTAAATTTTGACATAATACCAGTGTAATATTTTTATCAACAAAAAAACAGACGATTATCACAGTAATATGGATGCAGAAATTTTTGAACACTGGTTGAAGAAAAACTTTTAAAAAGTCTAGAAAAGCCTAAAACTACCATGGTATTTTTATTGCCATTCCAATTAATTATAAATTACACTAATTATAGTGCCTGTAATTATACTTACAATAATTATTCTGGCACAATAAAATATTTCAATATAATTATCCCTATTCAGTTATATAAAATATAATTTATTGTTTGAGAGCCACCGACTACCGAGCTCAAGGAGTTTTATGACTTAGCGGACTTGATAGAGCGATTTCACTATAGATACCCATTTTAAACAGCTGTTTGACCGTTTTGCAACGCAGTGCTCCTTAATTTTAATCGCGGATCGCTATTAAATAACATTGTTGCGCGTTCAAAAACCACGAGTCGCCCCTGCTATGTACACAACCTAAATAACAATAATATGTTGAATGACAATCAATTTTCTTATCTAAATCTATTTTTGGATAATTACTTAATATAAACAAAATAATATTTCTTTCGGTGTTTTGATTGCACAATGTTGCTTAAACAAAGAACATTTAGCATTAATGTTACTTTTTAAACTGGAGGGAAAAAAAGTTTATAGACAACATATTATAATTTCTTTATCTAAATCCATTTCTGTTCATAATTACTTAATATAAACATAATATTATTTCTGGTTAGCAATCTATTTTCATATACAGAACCCACAAAATTTTAAAGAGCAAAAAAAAGTCTTCACCTAATTTTGTAAAAGCTGAAAGTTTTTCTCGCATGCTCCCGACATAGATAAAAGCGATGAAAGAATATGAAGTTTGACTCATAGTGGCTTTGGCAGATACCATGTACCAAAGGTTAATTTGAAACATAACTTTCGTCGTTTTGTAAAAGATGAATTTTATATACATATATGTTACTTGGGTACCTATTAGAAGATCGGCAGACAGTTTCGACCAGGGCCGTCGCCAGACTTTTTGGCCGCCCCGGATAAAAATCTTAATTTGCGCCCCTTATTTACATTTATTTAAAAAACAACAAATTAATTTTAAAGATTATTTCATTATAAAACTCGAATAAGTCAAAGCGTTCTTTTTATACAGATATAATTATCTACTACTCCAAAAATCTAAACAAATGATAACCATACAGTGTTTATTGAAAGTAGGTGCTTTCTTTTCTGCAAAAAGCAAATAATTTCATCATAATCTAAATTACTTGCTATCTCATGTTCTATCGATATTAGCGCTAAATCATTCAAACGTTCTTGGGCCATATTTGATCGCAGGTAATTTTCGATTAGTTTTAATTTAGAGAAGCTTCTTTCCCCTGAAGCTACTGAAACCGGCACAGTTATCAAGATTCTTAAAGCTATGACGATGTTGGGGAGGGTTTCCTCTAAATTATTCGCAACAATATACTCCAATGTCTTTAAGGAAGAACTAATTTTGTCTTTATTTGTTTCGACTAATACACTTAAAGACAGCAATTCCTCTTTAGCTCTAAACCGTTAATATATTTGCTTTCACCATCAGATAAATAAGAATCTAAATCCATGCAGTGATTTAGAAGGTCTTCTTTACTAAATTCGTTGAGCAAAGACATGTCATACAAAAAGGAGAAATAGTCCGGAATAAACTTTTAGTAGATCAAATCTTTCCTCTACAGAATTGATGATGGTATCCATAACGGAATAGAAAATATTTACTTTAAATTTTTGTTTTGAATCACATATAGGTTCATCTTCACCTCCATATAAAAACTGTCTGGTCTTTTTCTTGGCACCCATATAGAAAATCAAAACCCGCCGCGCCTGATATCAAATCATAAAAATAAATTCTATATTTTTATAAAAAAACTGCTTAAAAAAGAAATAAATTTTGCCATTTTGTACGTATGGTTAAAAACGGGGTTCTAAACTAAACAATAACTTCAAGAGTTTTGCTCAGAATGCTCAGATCGACTTAAAATGTTGAGAATATAATCTTTAAATGTTTAACAATAAGATAAGACAAAAAAATAATTTGATTTACTAACCCTTAACTTCCCTATATATGGCTGTAGAAATAAAATTAACTGCCCCTAAAATTGAAGATACTCCTGCTATGTGAAGACTAAAAATTGCAAGATCTACTGATGAACCTTCATGAGCAATATTATATCTTATATGTAAATGGCAAGGAATTTATGAAGCAATACTTTAAACGCTCTTTTCTCAAAAGTTATAAAAATGCACATACGGTGTTTTTGCATTGGACGGTAGCATATTTATTTGATGTCACCCGACAGCTAGCATAATACGTAGATAAATATTTTAATAAATTCCAATGTGCGGATACTAGGAATACTTTAGATTTTTACTTATTTTTATTGGTTATGATTCTTTTAATATCAATATCTTTGTTATTATTTGATTTCTTCTTTTAAAAACGGCCGCCCCCAAAACACGGCCGCCCCGGGCGGCTGCCCGCTCGCCCGGGCTCTAGCGACTGACTCCTGGTTTTGACGAGTTCAATCCCTTGGCAGACAAACATTTTTGTGTGGTCCCATGGTCTAATGAAGTTCAATATTTCTGTTATGTAACAAGATATAACAAAAAGTCCTATATATAGAGATGTAGGGTTTCTAAATAGGCATGTCCTAAAAATATTTTGACGCATACAGAGTGTTCCAAAAATATATTTTTTTTTAAAATAACTTCACAACAATAACTTTTTTGGGACACTTTGTATACATCGAAAAATTTTTAGGATTTCCTATTTGGAAACCCTACAATTCTTATTTAAGACTTTTTGTTATATCTTGTTATATAACAGAAATATTGAACTTCCTCGGACCATTGGGCTACCCTAAATGTATGTCTGCCAAGGGGTTGGAACTGTCAAAACTGTCATGGCAACTCAAAAAATATCTTCTAATAGGTACACAAGTAACATAATGTAAAATTCAGCTCTCACAAAATACACTTGTTAAGTTTTAATTTATTAACCTTTGGTACCTGGTACCTGGCAAAGCCACTATGAGTCAAACTTCATAGTCTCCCGTCGCTTCTACCTATGTTGGGAGCATACACGGACAAACTTTCAACTTTTACAAAATAACGAAGGTTTGCCACTTACGGGCTCTTGGACTATAACACAACGCCCTCTGTTTCATCAATTTTCATATACAGTGCCCAAAACAGAGCAAAAAAAAAAGTTCTTTGCCTTGAAAAAATTCTATTCTATTCCTATTCCGCGTCCGCACATACAAAAGCCAGGGGGTGCAATATCCTTTTGAAAAGCAAAGAAAACTTGATTTTTGCCTACCAAAACTGTACTTCTTTCATAGCACCCCCTCTCCCGGCCCCCATGACTGAAGGAGGGAAACATTAAGTTTATAGACAAAATAATAATACAATACATAGAAATGTTAAGGCTGACATGGCAGTAAACAGTGTCTGAAGTATGGGCTTGAAAATTATAAGCACTCCAATTTAATATCATTTAATTTATTGTAAACAGAGATATCAAATGCTGATACAGAGTCTTTTTTAAAAAACACATGATTTAAAATACCAGATATATAATTTCCTTAATGCAGAAATTTTAATATTCACCCAAGACAACAATAATTAATTGTAGTTTTTATTATACAAGATGGTCCCTAAGTAATGGGCAAAAATTCAACTGAGAATTGTAAAGTTATAGTATTGCGATTCAATTAAACTTACCTGTAGTACAAAAGTTGGTGTTAACTGAGATACAAGGTGTCAAAGTTCAAAAATATTTTTAATTTTTTTTTCTTATATGTTTGGACAATCCACGAAGGCTGAAAGCCTAAATACTAACGTACCAAGGGTGTCTTAAGCAAGGTAAGAAGAAGTCAGTTTACACGGGACTTAAAAACATGAAGATTTGGGGGACAAGGAAAGACCTCCGCTGGCAGTAGGTTCCACAGTCTAGAAACTCTAGGGATAAAAGAACGAACGAAATGGAAAGTTCCGGGCCTGTCCAATTGTATGTATAGGGATGCATACGTGAGGCACCACGAGTTTCTCTGTTGGGAGCTGCAAGAGGAGGGACTATACTGGATAATTCGTCGGAGCAGAAGCCGTAAAAGTATCTATAGAGGAGCAATAGATCTACCATAGCTCAACGATGGGCAAGAGAAGGAAGTCTTTGAGTAAGTAAAGGATCATTAATAAGACGAACAGCTCTTCTTTGAATGGCATCTGGAATGCTGAGGGTTGTAGGGGATGCTATTCCCCAGACATGAGAACAGTATTCCAGAGAGGGTCGAATTTGGGACATATACAAAGTGTATAAATTGGAGGGAGAAAAATACTTTTGGCTCGGAAAAGAAATCCAAGCTTTTTTGAAGCCGTGGTGCCTATAGATACAATGTGTTTATGCCAGTTAACGTTATTCTCAAATGTGACGCCCACAAGGTTAAATATGTGCCCGCTTTGCGAAACCTGGCCACTCATAAGCAAAGGGTGAGCGTTTGATGATCTCTTTCACGACAAGGAACATGATTGTGTTTTGGATGCATTAAATTGAACGAGATTTTTAGCGCCCCAATCCAATATTAAATTGAGATCCTTTGCTATAACATGTTTCTCAAGACAATTCAGAAACTAACCAGAACTCTTTAACAATGCAAATTAGCTCTTTATAGAGTATTATTTTATTTGATTTTATTAATTTTTAATTAATTTTATATTCATTTAATTGAACATTTTCTGGTATTATTTATAAATAATAAAATATGGTTTTTTAAAATATAAGGGTATCATTTGATTTTACCCCAACTTTTTATGACCAACGAAAAGCATTTTTCATAAACTTTCCAGAGATTTGCCACATAAGGGGTGTTGCTATTTAAGATTTTTAAGTGACTAGGGGTGCAGCTTAAGGGGTTGAAAGAGGTTTTTTAAAAATTCGTTATTTATATTGCCCCCAGGTTTTATACAAACGATATTTTTTATTTTTTGATATTTGCCTTGATTAAGAAAATATAGACATTGTAAGTTTTAGAAAAACGCACCCTTTATTTTTTGATGGAAAAATATATAAAAATATCAGTCAAAATTTGTTAAAATATATTTACAGGATGTTCCAAAAACCTACCAAAACTAATACTGTCAATAAAGTAAGTGGAGCCAAACAAACATTTTTTTAAAGTTTCTTTTTAGAGTTAAGACACCCCAAATATTATTACCCTAATTTGCAAAACTTATAACTCCAAAATTCATTAAAATTAAGCTTTTTGCACCATCTACTAACTTGACAATTAGCGAAGTTCCAGGAAAACTTATTATTATAACTATTAAATAACATTTAAGTAATTAAACATTTAACAATCTAAATCATAGGCTAAACATTGTTAGTGTTTTTTTTACTCCTGTAAAATGTTTGATTATGGGCATACAAGGTTTTATAATGAATGTAATGATATGTCACTGATTCCCTTAAAATGCTGAAGCTATGTATTATTTATCCAGAATATTTGTTTTACTTAATTAGTTAAATACTATTTTTACCTGCTTAACAGATTATGTAACATTTCAACAAAATTATTTTCACCACCAGAATCGGAATCTGAATCCATTGAATCAGAGTCTTCAGATGTGTCCTCAATTCTAGATCTAGAATCATCATCATCATCTATCATCATAATCATCCTTCTGGAATTCAGAGCACCCATATATTTGAAACTAGATTTAAAACAAAATTAATTATAGCCTTCAAATGAGTTAATTTAAAGAATAAAATTTAGGTTATTGTAAATTATCTTATCTAAATGATGAAGATATTAACTTCCTGCTTTATAAACAAGAAGCTTTAAAGGCAAACATATAAAAAATGCAGAAGTTTAAAAAAAATAGCAAAAATTTAACCATTTAATGCCTTCTATTATTATATGTAAAAACATAATGTATTAAACTCGGTATTAAATAATATTAATAATGATAATAATAATCTTTATTTTAAATTTATGTTGAAAAAACAAAAGGAAATACTTAGTGTCAAGTAAAATATTACTATATACTAATTACAAAATTCTAAAAATTCCTTTATATGATAAGGCTCAATGTCTAAAAGAAAACTGAATAGGGTCTTTTTAGGTTATTGACATTTTCGATACTTTTAATTTTCTGCGGTAAACTATTATAAAACTTGAGGCATGAGTAGTGTGCTCCATTTTCCTTTATTTTGTGATTTAAAATTAGAGAAGTATACTGTTCTTTTTGTTGGGTTATCTATATACTGCTTAATACTCTAAGTGTGTAGCAGACCCTATTTAGTTTGCGCCACATGTCCATCATAACAAAGATTTTTATCTATAACTAAGCTAAGAAACTTAGTACTATTTGTTAAACCTACAAACATATATTATTGATACACACACTTTCTGGTGCTTGTATTCTTGATCTGCTTGTCTGAAACAGTAAAATGTTTGTCTTAAGACTATTTAAAATTAACTTCCTTTTGGTAAACCATATGACTTAGTCAATACTAATTTGGTACTATCAACAAGAGCAGGTAAACACTCAGCAGTTACTAACATGTTTGTATCATCAGCATAGTTTGTGATCTTACAATTATCGTGACTTAATTCAGAAATATCATTTGTATATATAATAAAAAGTAATGGACCTATCACACTACCCTGCGGTACACCCAAAGATATCTCTATATTGCTGTTCATGTTAATTAATTTTTTATTGTGAATTTTTTTAAGTAGTTTGCATACTGTATTTGTTATTTTAAAGGAATTTTAACCTTGTATTAGGTAATCCTATTTAAATAAAGATTATTATTATATTCTTCGATTCAGCCCTATCCTTTCCATGACCTATTATAACTTTGTGATGTCTGTGAGCCAAATAGGATAAAACCTATTTTAATGCTTGATCACAAATTCCATATAACTTATTAATAGTGCTACATGTAAGAACTGATCAACAGTGTACTCTTAAATTCCTCTATTTAAACAAAAATTTCAAATACAAACTTAAAACATTAATAAATGCAAACAATAACTCTGAAACAAAAAGAATCAAACCATTAAATAAAATATTTACCTATATTGTAAAAATAAAATTAACAAACTAACATTTGTAGTTTTCTACTCAATGGGTAAAGACTAAGTATTTCTTGAACATGTTTATATTATTTAAATAGCGTACCAAGATGAAAATTGGTTTAGTTAGTTATGTTTTCCTATTATTGAAAAGAAGAATATGTTATTAAAAAATACTTTTAGCACCTATCTTGTCCGATATACGTTTCTAAACCATATTATGCCAGATTTTAATCATTTTAAATCACAATGTGTAAAGTGAATTCTTTACTTTCTTACTTTAGTAAGTAGTGCTTACTAATATATACCATAATTTTAAATGTATAACTTGTTGAAATGTAAAAATCCATACCAGAAAGGTTTTTTTGCGATTTGCCCTTGAGGTTATATGAGGTTTTCTATGGCTAAAAATCACAGCTGATTGGAGTAAAGTAATGATTTTAATAAATATTAAGTGCCCGGAACGTACCAACCGAAATTAAATGATTACACACTTATCTAAACTAAACTGTAACATTTTTGAGCATAATCTTTTATTTTTATTTTTGCACACGGACTGAGACTGAAAATGGACTGAAATGTCACTTTCCAAAATATTTACATGCGGTGGCGCCACCTATAACAAATGATAGATTGGAAACTCCCCAACTACGCATTTTATCTAAAATTTGTTGTTTGCAAAATCTCAATATTAAAAAGAGAAATCCATAAAATCGAAAGAATGTCGGGCATTAATTTAAAAACAGCTGATTGTCATTTATTTACCAACAGTCAGTTCATGATTTTTATCAATGATTTTTATACCCTCTTTAGATCGTTCCTAAATTTAGTTTTTCTCTTTTAAGGCAAAAAAATATGACAAACAAAATAAATTATGAAAGACTTCTAAGAGAAGACTTTGATAAAGACTGTAAGTCAATGGCACAGTATTTATTGGGAAAAATTCTAGTTAGAAAAATGGAGGACGGTACAGTTTTAAAAGGGAAAATTGTTGAAACTGAATGTTATTTGGGAGACCAGGATAAGGCTTCACATTCTTACGCAGGCAGGTAATTATAATAAATGTATAATTATTGTATTTAAATTTGGCGCATGTAAGATACTGCTTAATAACTGGTTGCCGACTTTTCACTTTAAAGTACCTTGATCATTGTTCTGAGACAAAGGTCAAGAAGTCTAACCAAAAATTAAATTCAAAAACAGGTATTGGTATTGTTAAACTTTAAGTTATCTTATCAGTAAGGTATACTTAAAGAATATATTTTTTTAAAGGCAGATTTTAAAATTTTAAGTGTTTTGGAGAGGTGGAGGTTAAGGTCCTTAACCTTGTCACTAGTATACTTTTAAAATTTCTCTGGGTATTCAGTGCTTAATTTATATGTGAAATATTCCTAACAAATACTGTGAAAATGGATCTTGTGAAGATGCACCTAGATATATTTAAAAACGGCGTAAATAATGTCTTTCAAGGAAAGGAGCCGTGGCAAATTGCTTCTATTACAACAAGTACCGTGCTGTTTCTTGTATGGTTACATGACTTCGCTAACAGAGACGAAACCCTTTTACAACGTGGAAAAAAACAGTATTTAGACTAGCAAAATATATTCCAAAAATTAGGAAACAGATTGAAGAGGAGTTAGGAGCAATTAACAAAGGTTTTGAAGAGGATGTAGCCAAAAGAACGGGTCACTTAAGATATGTAGTGAATTTGCCAGAAAAAGGTCTAACAAAGGACGAAATTTTAGCTTCAATAAAAGAAAACTTAAATTTGCATAGGGAATCATGGGACAATGGACATGCTTCGGGTGCGGTGTATGTAAATGATGAAAATTTGATATCATTGGTGGCTGAAGCTTTTAAATTGTCATCATATAGCAATCCTTTGCATCCAGATTTGTTTCCAGGTAAGTTTCACATATCTATTAGCTTCAGGAGATGGTTTTAAGAACCTACATGGTTATAAATACATTAATAAAAAGAAATAACTTATAAATTTAAAGGTCCTTATGTTAATTTTTAATAATTCTAGGTGTTTGTAAAATGGAAGCTGAAATTGTACGAATACTATGCAATCTTTTCCATGGAGATGAAAATGCCTGTGGTACTATGACAACTGGAGGTACTGAATCCATTATGATGGCATGCAAGGCATATAGGGGGTATGCTTATGAAACAAAGGGGATTAGAAAACCTGAAATGGTGAGTTTAAATACCTTGTTTTCTTGTTTAACTGGTTTGTATAAGTTGTAAGCTTTGGTGTAAAACATTTCAATAAAAAAATATTAACCCATTAGTTGCCCTAATTTTGTTACTATTTTTAAAATTAAATTTAAAAAGAAAAAAATGGTAAAACATTCCTATTTTCTAAAATCACTGAAATGGAAAAGACACATTTATTTGGCTTCTTTTTATCTTTAAAAAGAAGGTGTGTATATCTTTTTTTTTTTTAATTCAAATTGGGCCTTTAAAATTTTCCATCGGTCTTTATTAAAATGATTTAAATTTAAAACCTGCCAAATATAAATATTAGTCTGTAAATATGTAGAGCAGAAATTGTATTTTTTTAATTTTAAAGCAGCAAAAATGCAACTGTGAAATTTTGGGGTACAAATTGGTTTTATTACAAGAAACTTAAATCTTTTTAATGAGTTTAACTATTTATTTCTCTATACTACCATTTAAATTTTCGTCGGTTTTTCTGTCTGTATTTTTCTCAGTTTGTCAGTGCTTCAGTTTTTAAAATCACAAGACGGTAGAAATATTACCTACATAACAGGTTGGCTTTTTCCCTGGTCTGAAAGCATTTATTTCTCTTTTTTGTAAAATATGTACAGAAACAGCATGTCGAAAATTTCAATAATAATTTTATGTGCTTTAATTTTTTAGTTTTAAAAATTTTATTATTATTAGCTTTAAAGTAAGTATTTTTATGTTTTTGAAGTCTATTCGACCTTTTTTAAAGTTTATTTTTCACTTATTAGTTTAAAATTTTCTCTATATCTGTATGTGTATTTACAAGACACAAATATCTGATCAATTTAAAAGATAATAGAATAAAAGAGATTTTTACTTTATTGCCTCAGGATTCCAACATCAGATCCTGACTTGATTTCAACGGGACCACCTATCGGAAGTGCACTCTTTCAATTACATAAAAAAATGTATATTAAAATCGGTTTACACAATTGACAGAATAATTGGTTAACATACCAAAAAATAATTGAGTTGAACATATAACCTTTTTTCTTTTTTAAGTGAGTTAATTATTGAAATAAGACAATAGTTGACAGAAAGGTTTTTATGCAGAACAGGGTAATGCAGCATATTATGATAGATATTTAGAATCATCCCTTATTAAAAACGTAAACCACTTCCTTCTATATTTTATCTTTAACTTTTTTAGGTCCTGCCAACAACTGCACATTCTGGCTTTAATAAAGCCGGTCACTATTTAGGAATCAGATTAAGACATGTTCCGATTGACCCCAATACCTGTCAGGTAGACATTAAAGCTATGAGAAGAGCCATCAATAGTAATACTATAATGTTAGTTGGTTCTGCTCCCAACTTTCCATATGGTAAGTTATATTAGTTGATTTATAAAAAATCTAAGAATTACAAAGACAATGTGGTTATTAAACACAAAATAATTAAACTTTGTAAATAAAAATAACTAAAATAAGCTATTAAGTCATAGCCCAGTACCTTTACTATACTTAAAGGCGACAAAAATGCTAGAGACTAAATAATTTAATTTTAAAAACATTAGCATATACATAACATTTTAGCCCTAATCAGTTTTACTCCTCCATTTCAGTCACTTCCACCCTTACCTTTTTTTTTATTATTAATACACGCCATTAAAGATTTAAGTGGAAATACAATATAATTAATGTAGAAAGTAATACAACAATTGGATGATGATAATTGTCATTTGTCATTTGCCCTATGTGACTGTTATGCAAGCTCATGATATTTTATTGCCAGAGAGTACTCATCATAAAGTTTATTGTTTTGAAATTTTGTATAATTATAGTCCTTTGGTAACCAAAAAGTTATATATTGATTTTAAGAATGCTAATTATGAAGCCATAAATTCTTATTTAGCCTCGTGTAACTGGGATAATTGTTTTACGGATGTGAGTGTGGATGAGGCTGTTGAAAGGTTTTATGAGGTTCTACATGTATGCCTTCATCAATTTGTACCCCAAAAACATATTAGGAATACCAATTTTCCAAATTGGTATAGCCCAAAATTAAAAGATCCCATTTGTAGAAAGAAAGTTGCTCATAAGAAGTTTATGCAGACAAAGAATCTGACAGATTATGAGGTATTTTCTGAATTGCGTGCAGCATGTAGAGCTGAATCGAATAAAGGTTATAAAGCACATTGGAACAATGTTGAGTGTTCTTTAATTCACAATCCTAGATACTTCTGGAGTTATGTAAATAGTAAGAGAAGAGCAAACCACCTGCCTAACAGTATGTGTTTTAATGGGGGAGAGGGTCATAATGGAGAAGAGGTAGTAAATTTGTTTGCCGATCATTTCCCAAATGTATATGACGATTCAGATTGCCCTTTTCCAGAGTTCCACTTTGGTCGTTCAGTTAATGTGTCTATGAGGAACTTTTCAGTTGCTGATGTCTTTACTAAGATCGAAAAATTACCTACTAGGACCACCTGTGGACCTGATCAGATTCCTGATCTATTTTTGAAAAACTGCGTGTTTACAGTGACAAGGCCTTTACATCTTATCTTTAGTAAATCATTGAAGAGCGGTACTTTTCCTACTTTGTGGAAACACAGTTACATAACTCCTGCTTTTATGTCGGGGGTTATGGAGGATATTGCTAATTATAGAGGAGTTTGTAAGCAGTCATCATTGATAAAACTTTTTGATAGTTTAATGTATGATCAACTTAATTGGTCATGCAGAGAAATTGTAAATAATAGTCAGTTTGGATACTCTGATAATAGGTCTACAACAAAGATTGACTTGTTGGAAACCTTGGAGAGGGGCCAGCAGGTAGACGCAATCTACACTGATTTCTCCATGGCTTTTGACAGCAGGTAGACGCAATCTACACTGATTTCTCTAAGGCTTTTGAAAGGGTGAACTTTAGGATTCTTTTGGCAAAGCTTATAGGTTTGGGCTTTTCTCAGGGACTGATTAAATGGTTATGTAGTTTTCTTACGGGTAGAACGCAGGCTGTGAAGATTAATAACAATGTCTCAAGAGTATTTGAGGTTACATCTGGTGTTCCCCAGAGGTCTCATTGAGCTCCCCTTCTGTTTGTGTTATTTGTGAATGATCTGACCGACGTATTACTCCATTTAAAGGGTTTAATGTTTGCTGATGACTTAAAAATTTACAAAGTGGTTAAAACGGGGGGACGCAGTGGGACTTCAGGAGGATCTGAATGCGCTTTGGCAGTGGACACAGTCTAATCATCTGTTTTTAAATATAATTAAATGTTATTATATCAGTTTTTTCGTAAAAGAATTCCAACAAAGTACTCAATAGATAATATGGATTTGTCCTAAACTAAAACTTCAAAGAATCTTGGTGTCTGGTTTGATGAAAGGCTAACTTTTGTTGAGCATGTTTCCAGGGTTAGTCTTAAGGGAATGAGAATGTTGGGATTTGTATTAAGAAATTGTTCTCAATTTTCAATTAAGACAATAAGAAAACTGTATTGTTCACTTGTTAGATCGAATGTGGAATATACCACCGTGACATGGTCTCCTTTTTATCAGAACCATAAATATATGATTGAACGTGTTTAACACAAATTTTTAAGATTTGCCGCTTTTAAGTATGGTCTGTGTATGGAGAACTATCATAGAGTGGACATATTGAATGTGTTAAGGTTGGCAACGCTTGAGAAGAGGTGACTCATATTTGTTGCATGTTTTATTTTTAAATTCATAAATGGTATTACTAATTGCCCTCATTTGCTGGCTTTAATTCGATTAAATGTTCCTAACGTTTGACGTTAATATCTGTAACATAATTTAATGTCATGATAAAATAGTAATTATCAATATTACCCTGTTTGTCGAGTTGTTGTTTTTAAAGCAATTGTTCTTATTGTTACTGTTGTCTTTATTATTGTTTATTGGTTATAGTTAATATCTATTGTGTTATTATCGTCGAATATGCCGGGTGGCCATTAAAGCCATAAAGAAAAGTTTGGCATGCTAACGTGTTACATTTTGTGCCACAAAAATACTGTAAATACAGCTGCAATGTATCTTTATACATATCCAGAAAGAAAACAGCCATTTAATTCCATTTTCTTACAGGTGGCTCAAAATTTAAAAAGCCAGTTTTAACTTGAAAAAAGGAATCTTCAGAAGAAACCCAAAATAATGCTTTACAAGCAGTTGTTGAGAACCCTGGGATATCAACTTGGCAAATTAAACAAAGTGTAAGAGTAGCCAAATCCACAGCTCAATTTCTTTTGCATAAAAATAGATATCACCCCTATAAATTTAAGATTTGCCAAGGAGTTAAACCGGGAGATTTCGAACGCGCTGAGTGGTATACACGCATATGTAAAGAAAATTAAAATTTTTCTTCAAAAAAATATGGTCTGACAAAAGTATGGTCACTAATCATGGTATCTTCAACCGCCGCAATACGCATTACTAGGCTCAACAAAATCCGCGTGTTAAGAAAATATCGAAACATCAAGAACATTTTGGGTTTAATATGTGGTGTGAAATTTTAGGAACTAAAATACTAGGTCCATTTATTTTCCATAATTCATTGACTGCAGAAATGATACTTGCATTTATATTTGCGGCAAAAAAGCACGTAAGCATGTTAAACTTTTCTTCATGGCTATAATGGCCATCCGGCATATTCAGCCATAATATTACAATAGATATTAGGTATTCACCAATAACAAATAATAAAGACAACAGTAAAAATAAGAACAACTGCTTTAAAAACAACAACTTGGCAAACAGGGTAATAACGATAATTACTATTTTATCATGACATTAAATTATGTTACCGAGTCGGTATTGTTTGCAAGGACTACTTAAAAATACCTTTAAAGAATAGAAAAAAATAATTTTTCGTTTTAGCTAAAATTAAAAATATGGCATGTGATACACCGTTAAATTTGTAATAAAAAATGGGATCAAATACAGGGTGTACTTTTTTTCGAGCCATATAAATAAATAAAGTTGATGATGGTTTCTTGAAAACGAAACGTCGGAAATAAAATCTAAAAATACCATCATGTAGTAACTAAAACAAGCTAATGAAAAAGTGTTATTAGTTTTTTCATATATCTTCAAATAAAGTCAGAAAAAAATGAAATCTATTTATACTCATCGCTAATAGCTCAAATGTCCAATTTGGCACTTGGTTCCTTTTTAATTAGCATCATCCAATTATAAAAATAAAGTTACAACCAACAAATTTACAAATATACAGAGTGTTGCCTAACTACAGTATGAAACTTAAAGGGGTGATTTATTATGTCTTTTTTGTTAAAAAATAAAATACCGACTTTTTTGTGTCACATCAATGACAGCTCTAAATGTCAAGGTGACAGTTTGGCGCCATATTACAAAAAAATTAAATGAAAAGGTGGGTATCTGCTACGCCATTTTGAAGCTTCTAACGAGAACTTTATAACCCCAGAATATAAAGTCAGTACCTTCACCTAATACAAAATGGCGGTATTTTATTTACCTGAATACCTGATTTGGATGGTCATATTTCCGCAACTAATTAAAACAAAATTGTTAAACCATTTATGTCATTTTTCCATAGGCTGCGGTATTAGTGATCCCTCTATAATGCATGAATATTCTGGAAGGGTGCACTCGTCTTGAAATTTTAAATAAGTTAGCGGGAAAAAATAAAACGCCTAAAAGTACAAAAGAATGACTCTCACTGACTTAGGATTTAATTTCTATAAATTAATATTTTTATTCATTTTTAAATTTGTAAGTAAAAAGCAGTGGCGGCTAGCGGGTCTAAAAACAGGTGTAGTGCAGGAAGGGAAAAAAGCGCATTCACCATTTTAGCAAAATTGAAAATACTCAACTATCAAAAGTCCAAGTAAAAAGTCTTAATATCTAAACTTACCTAAATTTTATACACCAAATCAATCCTTCTATCTTTTAATGCAGCAAATTTATCAATTATATATTCATAAAATGGTTAAGTTTTTATCAGTTCCTGTAGAAGCTCCTTTTGAATTGAAATATTGGCAAAAGATAAAAGTCTATCTTGGGATATAGTGTTTCTTAATAAAGTTTTTAAACGCTTAAGACAAGAATACTCCGTTCCACTGACACGCTTGTCGACTATATCCTTAAAATTAGCGAAACAAGTTTATACGTCTCGGTAAAAATGTCTTTATTTGCGCCAACTTGTTTCACTAACTGCTGCAATGAAATATTTCTATAACTTTCATCAGCAAATATTAGGTCAAGTTTATTTTTGAGCCGCTGATTTTTTGAAAATGATTCGGCATATATCTCCAATAAATTTTGAAAAGAATCAGTGGGAAAAGTTTGGTTATACTGGCCAAACTTTGCAGTATCAGCAAGACAAAGAAATTTTGTGTTTTGTAACAATTTTCAAATCTTACTTCCATTTCCAATCAAAATATGATCTAATATTTCATAAAGAAGTGCTCTGTACTGTCCTTTAATTTCTTCCTGTGAAAAATCACTGTCGCTAATAATACTCAAATGGAATCAATCGAAATAATACGTGAAAACCAACGAAACGACCAAAACCTATATTATCTGTTTAAGGCTAGCGATTTACTAAGCAATACACCTGATACTCCCACCCGCGATTCTGGCCACCGGCAAGTATAGCGTTGTCATGGCAACGGAGCGTCAAAGCGTAAACAAAACCCTGCATGAGGTGTATACTTCGGTCCGTTATGTATTTGCAATACACTTGTCGCGTTGCCGAAAGAGGAGGAAAAGTTACTCGCGCCAGCGGTTAATTTATATGCTAGATTTTTCATGGCGAATTTTCCAAATAAGGAATAGAAATGAGAAAAATGAATTGGTAGTAATATGTTTTTTTATGTTTTATTATTTATTTTTGGTGAAGTAGCACTTCACTTACTACACCTGAATAGCCGCCATTGGTAAAAAGTGTGAAATGAAGTTTCTTATTTAATATTTTTTGTGTTTTTGATGTGGCAACAACTGATATTTTAAGTGGCAAAAATTAGAGAAAACTGGCAATTACTGGTAAAATTAGTCAACGCGGCTTGTAGTTTTACAGAATAAAATAATAAAAAAATTTATAGCTCATAGTTCACAGTTCATAGTGTATAATTTTAAGACCCTAAATATAAATCTTTATTTCAGGTACCACTGATGATATAGGTGCTATTGCAAACCTAGGTCTTAAATACAACATACCAGTGCACGTAGATTCGTGCTTAGGTGGTCTATTAACAGTATTCATGGATCTAGCTGGTTATCCACCCCCGTAACTGATTTCAGACTCAAAGGAGTCACTAGTATCTCTGCCGACACTCACAAGTACGGATTTGCACCCAAAGGAACCTCAGTTATATTATACAGTGATACGAAATATAGGCACCACCAATACACCGTCACTACTGACTGGGTAGGAGGTGTATATGGGTCTCCTACCGTTAATGGTAGTAGGGCTGGTGGTAACATCGCAACTTGCTGGGCCACTCTAAATTATTACGGGCTAGAAGGCTACGTAAATGCTACCAAAGAAATAATTTACACTGCCAGGTTTATAGAAAAAGGTTTAAGGCGCATGAAAGGAATATTTATCTTCGGCCAGCCAGCTACTAGCGTCGTTGCTATAGGAAGCAACGATTTCGACATATTTCGACTTATGGATGGACTCCAGAAGCTTGGATGGCATCTAAACATGTTGCAATACCCATCGGGTATTCATATAACGGTGACTTTAGTTCACACGAAAAATAACATAGCGCAGAAGTTTTGGATGACGTTAAAGATTGCTTAACGGAGATTTTGAAGGATCCGGAAGTACCTGTGCAAGGAAAGATGGCGTTGTACGGCACCGCGCAGAAGTTACCGGACAGATCGATCGTGGAAGACATTACTCGGTATTTCTTGGACACTTTGTATTATATCCCTAATTTGAAACAATTACAAAACAAATAAAATGGACATATTTGTTCAAAGATTTTTTTGCATTTCAAAATACATTTATACAATCATTCTTCGCCTATCATAGTCACGAAAATTAAAAGTTCTTCTCAAAATTAATTTATTATATTTATAGGCAGTTTGGGTATTAGCCAATACTTTTTCAGAAGTAGTATAAAAATAAATCGCAAGTCCTATAAAACGGCCTTTAAACTTGGTATATTTGTTGAAATTTTGTTATTTTCAGTGATTGTTCTAATTTTCTACTAAAAAACAATGTCAAGCACTCGACGCACCAAAACAAATAAATGCTGCTTTAGAAGACTATTCACTGTGATGTTTAAAAGAGGAAAAAGAATTTTGGTTTGTCGAGCGCTTGATATATTTTATAAGCAACAAATTGGAAAAAATCATTCAAAATTACAAAATTTTAACAATTATTCCAAGTTTGATGGCGGTTTTATGTGACTTGCTATTTATTTTTTTACATTACTTCTTAAAAAACGTAAAGACTAATACCTAAACTTCTTATAGATATAATAAATTAATTTTGATAAGAACTTTTAATGTTCGTGACTTTGATGGGCAAAAAGGGCTGATCTTTACGCATCTCCTTTTATTTTACTCTCCTTTTATAATAAAAGCAATTTTAATAATAAAATAAATAATTCATGTTTATAGGTTCCATTTCTGTTAAAATATACAATATCCTTATGATATACTTAACTCATTTCGTCAAATAAGTGATATTGAATAAATCATTATTTACAAATATTTAAAATATGTTGTGATGAGTAAGTAAGACGTTTATTTAAAATTTTATTTAAATAAATAAAATACAATTTTGTTAAAGGAAATTTGATGCACTTCAAAAAAGGTCTCTTAACATTCTTCAATAATTTACGTCTTTAGAATAACTTTTGAAGGAGTGAATTTATTGAAAAAAATCGGTTGTCTGCAAAGTCGGTTTACTGACGATAGTTGAACGTGACAACGTCATAAGAAAATACTGATGGAATTGTTGCTATAAACAATTGACACCACATTCACTTTTCACTGCACTTCATACTTGACGAAAACATGTAAATATATAATGTATGTATATACCAGCTGTCCACCCGGACCGCTCACTCAAGTAGGAGAGAAACAGATGTCGAACGCTGCCGTTGCTCGTTCCGCGCTCTCGCTTGCACTTCAAGCCTTAAATGGAACGCCTCAGAGCGATGTAACACCGCATGGGTCATGTTTTTGGTGCGTGCAGCCGGCACCATCGAATTATAAGACGTTGTCACGTCAAAATGTAAAGTAACTTTTTTTGTAGCGCATCAAATTTTCTTTAAATACTTATATGTATTGAATTTATTTAAATATTTATATTTGTGTTAAGTGAGAAAAATCCAAACTCAAGAAACAAAGTTTTAAAAAATTGTTCAATGTTCAAAGCCCGATTACATGGAAACGGCTTACTTGACGACAATTTAGAAAGAGTAGGAAATTTAAATTTCTTTTAAAATGTGTGTTAATTAAATTTTTCAGATTAACAATTTGCGAGTTTTGCATAAAAATGAAGATTGTTATTAAAAACCTGTTAGTCGCAATGATAGTCCTCTTATTAATAATATAAAGGGTTTAAAACCTTTACCATATATTTGTTCTTGTAACCTTGAACAATATTTTCGATATATTTTACAAAAAAGGCGAATTTTTTGGCACCATCTAATGAGTCTATAGGCAAACGTTTGGTTTGTTTATACAGTAAAACAATTTTTTATGTTTCTAACAGAATTTGCTCCAAAGTATATACTAAAAGATTAAATTTACTATTTATTGTTAAAATAATAAAGTGATTTTTATGTACTTCAATATATTTATTTAAATAAAACTTGTTGTTTATAAATATATCATTGTTTTTTTACTGACTACCGTATACAAGATAGCAAACGTGTCGTTGATAAGATGATATCAAACTGACATGAAACTATAAGTAAGTATCAGATTATGAGAGGTTTCAAATTCAAACCCAAAAGTAAAATTAATACTGAGTGGCCCTAAAATTTGTCATGTATCCCTAAATTAAAGAGTGGATATGTGTAGCACTACGAGTTTTTCTGTTGGGAGCTGCAAGTGGAGGAATAAAACTGGGCAATTCCTCGGAGCACCCTCAGCCCGACGATGGACAAGGGAAGTAAGGCTTTCTGTAAACAAAGGATTATCAAAAGGGCAAACAGATCTTTTGAATGGAATTAAGAATGCTGTTCCCCCAATATAAGAATAGAAGGGAAAACATACTTTTTGGCCCAAAGACAAATCTAAGCCTTTTTAAAACTGGCGTGGCTATAGATATAATGTGTTTATGCCAGTTAAGGTTGCTCTGCAGAATTTGGCCGCTTATAAATAGAAGATGAGTATTTGATTACTTTTGGCGACAAGGAAGGAACAATTATTGTGCTGTGGATTTTTAGCGTCTCCAGGGCCGGCCTGAGGGGTGAGCCGGTGAGGCGAACGCCTCAGGCGGCATGTTTCCAGGGGCGGCAAAATGATCCGCTTTAACATAAAATTTTGTCTGTCTTTTTACGCAAAGACTTATTACTTTTTCACACTAAAATAACAATTTAAACAATATTTATATCAGGGATTCCCAAGCTTTTTCAGTGTGCGGCACACTTACAGGTTTAGTATTTAGTCAGGTCGCCCTTACCCGCAATATGTATAAAGTCGTGTCCAAAGAAGTGCTGCATGTAAAGTACAATATACAGGATGATTCAAAAATCGATCACGAAACTTAAGGGGATGATTCTACTTGACAAGATAAGGGTAGAGCTTCATATAATTTTTTTTCAAAATGTCATTCGTTTTCGAGTTACAAGCCGTCAAAGTTCAATTTTTATTTTGTTTTTTTTCGCCATATTATATTTATTTTTTAACCAATCCAGTTGATATTTAACACACAAATCGAGCTTTGCGGATTCTAAAATTTTAAGACAAAAGTACTTTTTTAAATACCGCGGGGTAGAGGGCACTTTACCTAAAACTTAAAATTTATTTACATCATAACTTTTTATTTTGTCAGATATCGCAAAGCTGAGGGCGTCATTTTATAGACAATCAAAAACTTAAAAATAGGGTACTTTTTATTAAAGTCGATAAACCTCACCGTTTAGGCACCAATAAACATCAAAGTTTCCATCAATTTTTAATCAAATTACCTACATATACACAACACTTTTTTAATATTTAACACACCGTAGTTCAAAAACTAAGACGTTTAGGACATATGTTTATATGAAGTTTTCTCTTATTTTCTGTTGTAGAATCGCCCCGTACAGTTTGTCGGTTGAGTTACTGTATGTATGTAGGTAATTTGATTGAAATTGATGAAAACTTTGATGTCTATTGATGCCTAAACGGTGAGGTTTACCGACTTTAGTAAAAGTACGTCGTTGAGGCGCCACTTTCCTCGGGCCGGCCCTGTTTCAATTCTATATTAAATTAAAGACCTGTGAAAGAGATGTCTTCATCGCTTTGCGTTATTTGCTTTTCAAGTAAGGCTTAGAGTTTGGTTTAAGAAACTTACTAAGCCCGGAGACACTTCAGAATTAACTTGGTGAAACTTTGCAGAGTGGCTATCTGCAATGACTGATATAAGTCGAGCAGAAGGAAGAGTAGAGCCAGAACCAGAGTTTAGTTGGAAGACCGTAGGAAGGAAGTTTTTAGAGTGCGTCATGCCAGATCTGGTCAAAAAGCTTTGGATACATCAGGATGAGTAACTTTCTGGGGCTTACCTAGAAACTTAAAAGTCTTTGTTCCAGTTGTGTTATGAAGAAAAGATCTGCTGTAGATCTCTTGTGACGAAATCCATACTGCCTGGCATGACAAATTTTGTGTTTTTCTAAATATTAAAGGATTTGTGCATTAATGAATTTCTTCATACTACATACATACAAAAAACTGGAAGAAGTAAAATAAAATAATTTACGGGAGCAAAGCTTTAATAATTCAATCACAGTAGCCATTGCACTGCCATGGCTACTGCGATTGAAAGTGAAGCTTTACAATATTATGGAAAAAAGGGGTAAAATAAATGAAAAAATCCGTTTTTAAGAGGTGAAAATCAAGTATTAAGAACAAAGTTAGCCGTAAAGAAAAAATTATTTACAAAAAAAATACAAATAAAAGGGGGGATATAGTGAAAAAATTGTTGGCCGCCCCTAAAACTAATGTTAATTGGGATATAAAAATTTATGAACACCAAAAAAAAGGTCCTCACTTTTACAATCCCTAATACTTACTTGACTCTGTTTCCTATTCCAGTAATGTACAACTTCCCTTCATAAAAAATTTTGATGAGCAAAAAAAATGTCCCCACTTTAATATTGCTCTGTTTTGGATTCCACAATTTTTATTTTCGCCGGCCGCCCTTCCATTTAAACATTTTCTCCCTTTATTTCACAATTTTTCGCCCCCGCAGCGTTGCGCCCTGGTGCCTTGCAATACCCAAGGAAAATAAACTTTTTAATAAGGAGCGCTCGATCCCATTTAAGCCTATGTTCGCTAAATTTTGTGACGTAATCTTTTCCCGTAATTCATTGTTTACAATCGTACTGAAAGGTTTTTTTCGAGGTTTTGGTGTCATTTTTTTGCTTTTTAGTCATTGGACTTTTATATATGTTTAGTTTTTACTGTGTATAGTTAAATTGAGTAGTTATTAGTACTGCAGTTACAGAGAATTTTAAAACCTGTAAGCAGGGGTCACTGACCTTTGTATATTTTTTTACAGGGAATTTACGTTTAAATCGTTATTAAGGGTAATAGCCAATTCCCACCTAGGGGTTTTAACCTGGGGTTTTCACCCCGGGTAAAAGTCTTTGACTCCTGACGATTCACACCTGCGAGACAGGGGTATGTGCATAGATATGATTTTACCCATGTCCTTGAAAAAATCCCGACAATCAGCTGATGATGTGCCGACTCGTGCGTCACGGGTGAACACCCCTAAGTGGGAATCGGCTTTTAGATACAATTTTTTAAATGTTTTTTAGTGATTTTATATTATGGTATGCAAGTATTGGTTTATTTTGCCAGATAAAAAAATATTATGGCAAAAAGGTGACGTCACAAACATAACCTATATTTTCGAAAAAATATAAAAAATTGAGTGCTCCTTATTAAAAAGTTTATCTTCCTTGGTACTAACCGGTAAGCACGGCCCTGGTAAAAATAGTGTAAACTTGCCTTTAAAGTTTGATGATGAATATCTCGAAAACAAAACGTGTCCGAATAAAAATCTTTTATATTCGTCTTCAGCGCCCAAAAAAACCGTATACCAAATTTCATTAAAATTGGAGATGCGTCCGGTTCGATAATAATTACTCCATATTTTTACAGAAATACATAATTATTTTTTATATATAACTTTTACTTCATATTTTTTTGTACTAAGCGAAAAAGTATTTAGATTATATCTAATTATTTGATGTAGAAGATTAAATACAGAAATTATCATGTTTTGTTTATACAGAACTGGGTGTCCAAATAAATAAATACATTGTAGGAGAACCCCAAGAAATGAACCAATGTATATGCCACATGGAACATGTTATGTTTATCAAACCTACGGCATGTATTACTGCTTTAATATTTCAAGTAAAGAACCAGGAGCGGCAGTACTGTTAAGAGCTTTAGAACCTTTAGAAGGAATGGATGTAATGGAGCGGCTTAGAAAAGGTATACAGTGCGGTTTTTAAAAGTCCTCCTTCTCTCTATCTTTTGAATGGGACAAGATATCAAGATTAGGTAAAATTTGGATAAGAGGGTGTTACTGAAGAAACTTTTGGGTATAACATCCCAATCAGCAAGCTTACGTTCTATTGTCGTCTCTTTTTAGTCATTTTTGGTCAGCAAAGACGTCATAATTATGACGACAAAATGACGTTAAATTGACCTCCCTAAGTCACAGAGAAAAGACGTCCCTTAAGATGACGAAAAATTGACGCATATAATTTTTTTTTTTTTGAAGCTAAAATGATCAGATATTTTATTTGAAAATTCAAATATAAAAAACTCCTTACTGCTTGCAATTTCCTTGCGCTGCAATGTCACATCTCTCGGTACAATGTTTTTTTTTTTAATCTTTGGACAATCCACGAAGGCTGAAAGCCTAAATACTAACGTACCGTGGGTGTCTTAAGCAGGTGTAAGAGGAAGTTTGGTTAACAAGGGACTTAAAAACTTGAAGATTTGGGGGAAGGAAAGACCTCCGCTGGCAGCAGGTTCCACAGTCTAGAAACTCTAGGGATAAAAGAACGAACGAAATGGGAAGTTCGGGGCCTGTCCAATTGAACCGTATGGGGATGCACACGCGCGGCACCACGAGTTTCTCTATTGGGAACTGCAAGATGGGGAGATGCAGATTTTTACACTAGCCGAAGATATTTCTTACAAAGCTAGTCAACTGCAGACCGGTCTCGGACCCGCTCGGACTATTTTAGTCTCATCGGTACGGTGTAGGCGATAAAAAGCGAAGATGTTGAATAAACATAGTAGTTTATTGTCCATTACGCCATCTATCGGTAGAGTTTTTTCCTATTTCAATTTTGTAAAATTATTAGTCTTATTTTTCGGTCATATGATATTTCGGTTGGATTTTGACACGAATCATATGTCACAAATTTTTTCTGGCGGGTTTTCTAAACAGACGTCATTAGATTTTTATGAGCTAGTATGACAAAAAAATGACGTCACTTTCAACGACGTCAAAAATACGTCATTAAAATGACCTTAATCTGACGTCATAATTTTGGTCTGATGACGTCCTATGACCAAAAATGACGTCATAATGACGTCAGCTTGCTGCTTGGGATTTTTGGTGGTCAGGTCTAGTGCCAATTTTAAGTAGTTTCAGTGATAACCATTTACTTAAATTTTACCAGATCTTTATATCTTTTTCCATTTTAAACATAATCTCACTACTTATAAATCCTTTATATAAATAAAAGGGTTAAAAGACGGTGGTAAGATGGCAAAACCTGATATGTCACTTTTAGTAAAATGTACAAAAGAAATATTTTTAACTTGGATGCATTCTGAAAAATCACAATTTCAGTACAATATTTAAGTTTTGCAAATAATTGTTTTCATATTAGTTGCAAAATTTAAATATTTTACTGAAATTGTGATTTTTCAGGATGCATCAAAGTTAAAAATATCTCTCCTGAACATTTTACTAAAAGTAGCATATTGGGTTTTGCCATCTTACCACAGAAATGTTCAAGATAAAATTTAAATCTAAAAATACACAGGATGTCCAGTAATTACTCTATATACCGACAAACTTTAAGGGGTGATTTTACAATTTAAAAAATAGGAAAAAACGTCATATTAACATATGTCCCAAACATCTTAGTTTTTGAACTACGGGGTATTAAAAATTTTAAAAATTATTGTTTTTTTATAATAACTTTTATACCAATTCAGACATTTTTAAAATTTTGGTGACGTCTCCTATGCACCAGAAGACATTTTTTACACAAGAAAAAAATTATTACCAAAGTCGTCCATGAGAGGTATAAAGTAAATATTTTTTAAGAAAAAATTAGAAGCCACTGCATTTTTTGAAAATATATATATTTTTTAATTTCCACTTAGTTTGGAACAAATTTGATCTCTAGACTTTTTTATTTGATGTACGTTTTTCGCGTAAATAAATAGAAACCATTTCTCGGCATGGTCAAATCCCTACCTAATTAAAGAATAAATTAATAACAAAGGTGTTTTTTACATGTAGAATTAGATTTTGATATTAGCGATACGAAATGACCATGCTGAGAAACAGTGCCGTATTAACCATTAGGCTGACTAGGTTACAGCCTAGGGCGCCATGAAAAAATAGGCGCCAGACAGGGGAGTAATAGGCGCTAAACAGGGGAGTTTTTAAACAAGTTTAGTTCGGGTGGGGACTTTTGGTAACTAATTTCTCTGCGAATAAGGTGCTTTGGAAGGTAATAGGCGCAAATAACCTTTTTTTTTTGGTCATCAAATTTTATTTCGGGTGGTGAAGTAAGGCGCCTGTCACTCAAAATGGGCACTATGAAGAAAATGACCTTTTTTTTTGTTCTTCAAACATTTTTTGGTGGAAAATAGGCGCTCGGGAAATTCTAATCTAGGGCGCCTCAAACAGTTAATATGCTGAGAAATGGTTTTTATTTATTTACGCAAAAACCATACATCAAACAAAAAGTCAAGAGATCAAATTTGTTCCAAACTAAATGGGATTTATTTTATTTTTAAAGATAGAACAAAATTGTAAAAGTAAATATTCTAGATAAAATTGAATTTTAGGTATAGATTTAAAGTTTTTTAAAATTTTCTACATCACGCACCTGAATACTTAATATAAGCGATTAAAAAAATCAAAGAGACGAATCAAGAAATAATATTTTAAATTTTGCTTCATCATGCTTAATTTTAGTTTTAATGCATAGTGTAAAAAAATGTTTTTTTATACTCTAATGCATTAATTTTAATTTTTGACATTAAATTCAAATCTCTACAACCCATTGCTACACAATGTTGCTCATATTTTAAAAAATAAAAGTAATTTATACTCTTGGGCTTTTTTATATATTTAAGTATTACTCGCCCGGTATATACAATGTATTTTTTTATATTTCTTAGTTTTGGACCATGCTATCCGTTTTTCAAAATACCGTTCTAAAATTCAAAAAATTTTGGTCCATTTGTCCTGTTGAAACACCTATCCTGGGACACACTGTATAAAATGTTAATGCATATATATTACTACCCAATGTAAAGTGGAATATATCCTTTTAATGCGGTTATTTAAAACTAAGCTCCATACTTAAAAATACAGGTGCCCTAAAAGGACTTTGCCCCTCCGGCCCCCTAAATCCGGGCTACGCCACTGCACCCCTATCATTTATGATCTTACCTTTCCGGACACCCTGTGTACATATACAGGGTGTTTCCTAACTACGGTACGAAATTTAAGGGGTGATTTCTTTGGTATTTTTATGAAAAAAAGTCCCTATACAAATATGCCCGGACTTGCTTTATTTCTGAGATACAGGGTATTAAGGTTTTTAAAAATAGTCGGTGATTTTGAAATATTTAAAAACCCTTTAATTAATTTGGATAAAATTCGGTACATTTATTTAATGTTATAAAGCACTTGTAAAGCTCTAATTAAATTAAGACAATTGAGTCCAGTGGTTTCTCAGTGGGCACCACGGCCAATATTATTAAGAAAATAAAGTGGCGTACACTGACTTTTTATGACGTTTTACCCTTTTTCGAGATTAAAGAATAAAATGTGCAACTTTTTAGTCTCTTGTATTTTCTTCGTAACTCGCTTCATTTTTGGGAAAAAATAATGTCACTTTAATTAAGTTATTCTAAAAGTGGCCATAAACAGCATAAAATAAAATCCAAAATAAAAAAAAATAACAATTTCGACCTTAGTAATAAGAAAAATGACGATTTTCGATAAATTACACGAATGCTTATTTATTTTAAGGATAATAATTAATTTTTTAATTTTTGCTCTTTATGTCATGTTGTCTATGGGTATTTTTAGAAAAATTTAACATGGCTTTAATATTTTTTCTCAAAAACGAAGCTACATACGAAGAAAATACAGGAGACTAAAAAGTTGGACTGTTAATTGCTTAATCAGAAAAAATAATAAAACTTTATAAAAAGACAGTGGCGTTCTGTTTTTCAAAAAATATTGGCTGTGGTGCCCACTTAAACGCCACTGGACCCAATAATCCTAATCTAGGTAGAGCTTTACAAGCGCGCCTATAATTAAAGTGTCCTAAATTTTATATAAATCGGTTAAAGGGTTCCTAAGATATTTAAAAATACCGAGTTTTTTAAAAAAACTTTAACGCTCTGTATCTTAGAAATAAACCAAGTCCAGACATATGTTTATAGTAACTTTTTTATAATAACACATTATGAAATCACCCCCTTAAGTTTCGTACCGTAGTTATGAAACACTCTATATAATATTTTTTAGTAAAAAATGAAAGACATAAAGGCAAAAATAATTTTTTATGCAACGGACCTGCAAAACTGTGTATTTCAATGGATATAAATAAAAATAATTGCAACAAGTTGGATTTAACAGATCAAGAGAATAACCGACTATGGATAGAAGATGATTTGGAACCAACTAGTATAAATATCATAAAAACATCTAGAATAGGAATCGAGTCAGCTGGCCCAGAGTGGGCAACTAAACCATTAAGATTCTATATTTATGGGAACGCCAGTGTTAGTAAGCGCGATAAAAAAGCTGAGAAGGAATTCCAAGAAGAAACTGTATCGCCACATTTTTCATAAATTGACTGATGTTATTTTAATGTAATAAATTTAAGAAACTGTATTTTAATTTTTATTGCTTCTAAGTAAAATCATATTAAGTCAAACAAATGGCGCTTTTTTTTATACTGCCCAGTATTTTTAGTTGCCTATTTTCAAATGTCATTTTACCACAATTTTAAAATTTTAGGATCGAGATCTTGCAAACCTCATTTTTAAATTGCTGTCATTTCAGTTATCATATACGAAAACTGTAATAACCTTGGGTTCAAAACCCTGCTTAATTTAGTTTTGGAAATTCAAACAGAGTGGCGCTAAGATCGGCCTTTTTCTTTTCGGTACTTCGTGTTAAAGATGGTGAGTTGATGTATTAAATCTTAAATTATTTAATTCATCCCTTACCTAAATGGCTTTTAAGTGGTGTTTTTAACATCTAGAAAGATATTTTAAGATGTGAGTGTTTATATTGTGTAATTTTTTTTCAGGGTATCGACATAAATCACAAATACGACCGTAAGGTTAGGCGTACTGCCCCAAAAGTCAAGATGTATATTTACGTCTTTTAGTAAAGGTAAGCGGGTTTTAAGAACAAAAATGGAAATAAGACAATTAATTGATCTTTGTTTTTAGCTCTACCGTTATTTGGCCCGTCGTACTGGTGCTAAATTCAACAAAATCGTTTTAAAAAGATTGTTTATGAGCAGAATAAATAGGCCTCCAATTTCTTTGGCTAAGTTAGCAAGGCACATGAAGAAGCCCGGTCGTGAGGGGCTAACCGCTGTAATTGTAGGCACAGTTACCGACGATTCTAGGATTTTTGAAGTTCCAAAATTAACTGTCTGTGCATTGAGAATTACCGAAACTGCTCGTGCAAGAATTTTAAAGGCTGGTAAGTTTTATCTCTATTTGTTTTTATTTGTTATTTCATTAGTGTTTCAATCTTCCAGTGTGAATTTTAATAAAATTTGTGGTATTTCATTTAAAAACAAAAATAAGCATGTCTAATCCTAACCTCTAATCTAACCTATAAATGTTTTTCTTCATTAAAAGTACAAATTACAAGAGATTTACCAGATTTTCCCAGCTCTTCATAAACATGGGATAAATTTTCATTTTTTTCATATGTAGAGACGAATTTAGTCTTTCTAAAATATAGGGTGGAGCACCTCAAATGCCTCTGTCTCTAACACAAAAATGGTATCATTTTTTACAAACATCATTATAAAATAATTATGACAAAACAAAACCTCTTTGTTTCATAAAGGGCAACTTAATTATTTTAAATGAAACATTCTGTATAATTTTCAAAAATCTTAAAATTTAATTTGATTCTTTTAAAAAATGTAAGATAAGCATATTATTAAAAAAAAATGCTTCCATAGACCTCTGAAAAAATTGGCTTTATGGTGATTAAAAATATTATTTAGCTATAAAAGTTTGCTACATAATATTACAAAAAAATATGCTTACAAAGCTAGTGGTATATTTTCCGAAGGTCTATAATTAAATTATTTTTCAAACCAGCATAGAAGGTTACATTTTTGTAAAGGGGAAAGATTTAGTTTTTAAGTTTTTTAAAATTTACAGTGTTTTATTTAAAATAACAAAGTTGCCCTATATCAGAAAATAAAAACTTTTATTGTTTTATCATAACTCAATAATATTCTATTTATGCCACTAAAATCCAAAAATGTAATAATATACAGGTTGTTTTATTTAAAATAAGCCAGTAATACGCACTAGAAGGTATCTAATATTAAATACTAGTTTCTGAACACTATACTTTCTAGTAAAAAAAAAACAAATGATATAACAATTAGTTTTTTAGTAGTGTACCATAATTTAGAAAGTGAATTAAGGTAGATATGTACAGACTGTCCGCGGATGGTGTTAACAAGCGGACAAATGGACCAAAAATTTCATTTTTTTTAATCATTCTTTATAAAAAAATTTTGCTTGTAAAAAAATAGGATTAACGAAGAGAAAATGTTGATTTTGTATACAGGATTTGCTAAAAGTTAAAAAACATTACTTATTTCCAAGAGTAAACTACCTTATTTTTCATTTTTAGGCAAAATGTCATAGGGAAAATTTATGTAGGATAATGTTTGTAGTCGATTAAAACAATAATACAAAATTTCAATAAACTCCATAATTTGGCAAAAACGCCTTGCCTACAGCCGCTTACAGCTGAAAAATTGTTTTGTGTAGGAATTTGAAAAAAGCAGATATTTAAAAAGCAATTTATGACAGTTTTTAGGTCATTTTATTATAAAATTTAAGGTAATTAATTTTTGATAACTTCAAAATCAGTTTATGAAACTTTTTGAGACCCCTGTAACATTAAGTCATTCGAAATGTTATTCTAAATAAATTCTCTTAATATATTTTGCTTAAAAATGAGAAATAAAGTTAGTTTACTCTTGGAGAAAAATCATGTTTTTTAAGTTTTTGCGAACCCTGTATACAAAATCAACATTTTTCTCTCTTCATGTATCCTATTTTTTTTACAAGGGAAAATTTTTATGAAGAATGACATTTTTTGAAAAATAAAATTTTTGGTCTATTTGTTCTTTTGCTAACTCCATCCGTGGACAGCCTGTTTATTAAAATTGTTTTTGTCATGATTTTTTTGTTAATCTCACATATCTTAAAAACTTTTTGGTATAGGGATTACGGATGAAACTAACTTTATTTTTATTCGTACAATCCAAAAGTTTGATGTGGGTTCCTTATAAGGTCCTTGTATAATTCTCTTTAATTTTAAATTATGCTTTTAAGACATCCACATGTGCCTGTAAAAAACATTTAAAAAAAATTGTACTGTTTATTTAATAGAGACAGAAGTGTTGGTGGTGGGCCGCCCTGTGTAATTATTTTTAAAGATTTAACACAAACTTACCTATTAAAGAATAAATATGTCCTTTGAAGTCAAAAGAATGTTAGCTGGTGATAGCAGTAAACTAGTAACCATATTTTTGTATAAAATTTAGTATGGAAATAAATATATTTACATACTTTAGCACATAGGTTTAGTTTAGTTTATAAATATTGATACCTTGTTTTTTTTGTTGCATAAAATATATTTACAATTAAAATTTTGGATAGTACTAATAAGTACAAAAAATAGTTATATTGTCATAGGTGCTTAATTTAGCTTCTGCTTACCTTTAAGATACAGGGTGGCACAATTTTCTCCGGAAGTTAAATATTTCTGTTCAACAAGATATGATGCATCGTGATTCTTTACCTATACGCATAAATTTGGGAAATTATTGATAAGGACAAACAATGACCAGAAATAAAAAAAAAACAAAATACTAAAATGTTTCTAGTTAGGGATATAAACTAATTACACAGTCCCACAAAAAATAAAAGTTGGTGGTCCGAAAGACTAGACTATGGTATCTTTATGTTTTTGGGGTCACTAAATCCGAATCTGGTGTCGGTTTAACACCATCAGGTCATTGTCAAGGTTATTTCAAGGTCAAATCATTAAAATTCCTCGAAAATAGACCACAAATGTGATATCTTAATGTTTTTGGGGTCTCTGAATCCAAATCCGAAGTCAGTTTAACCCCATTAGGTCATGGTCAGGCTCATTTTAAGGTCAAAAAATTAATATTCATTGAAAATAGACCACAAACATGGTACCTTTATGTTTTTGGGGTCACTTAATCCTAATCCGGGAGGGTCAATTTGAGTACGGATTCGGATTTAGCAACCCAAGGAATTATGATTTTGGTGCATTTATGATAACTTCTGATGATTTGACCTCGCTATGACCTTGATTTTAACCTCGTGGGGTCAATTTGATCACAGATTCAGATTCAGTGACCCCAAAAACAAATATACCTGATTATGGATTATTTTCCATAAAATCTAATGATGTGACGTTGAAATGATCCTAACCATGACCTGATGGGATCAAACTGACCGCGAATTCAGAAAAAAAAAAAAAAAAAAAAAAGAACCCTACCTCATTTTTTTCTATTTTGTTTTTCTTTTGTTATGCTAATCATGATAATTTTGAATATTCGAATACTGCTTACACTTTTTGGTATTCGAATACTCAAAAAAAATTTTTGTTGAATACTTCTGAAATATTTGAATTATTCGAATACAGAATCCCGAATACTAACCAAAAAAGTATTCTGCCGAATACCAAACACACAAATGTATTCAAATACTGGCAAAATGTATTCTTAATACTATTCAGAATACTGAGTATTCGAATACGACCCAACTCTGATATTGAGACAGTTATCATATGAAGAGAGATTAAAAGCCCTTAAGCTCACAACATCGGAAGAGCGCAGGAACAGGGGATGATAGAAACATACAAAATAATGCATGGGCACTACACTTGCAACATCAACTTCTTCCTCCGTAATACCAACTCCCACCTACGGGGGCATTCTCTGAGGCTCACCTCTGGGCTTAGTCACAGGCTATTCAGAAAGAACTTTCTTGTGAACCTAATTGTACAACGATGGAATGGACACTCCCTGAAGAAATTGTCTCTGACCCCTCTGTGAACGTCTTTAAGAATAGACTAGACAATTACTTAAGTAATATGTAAATAGTGACTGTATAGTATGACTGTAACAATGTAATTTGTGAATCGTGATTGTATCGTGCGATTTTAACATACTTTATTGGCGCGTGAACAGTGACAGTTCATCGGTTCTACCGCCTACTGTCTGAACTCTATAATAAAATTATTTTGAAGGTTGGAAACAAGTTCACAACGAAAAATTGGAGGTCTGCGAACAGGGGATTTTTAATCAGCAGTTTGATATTTTTTCTATACGAACGTTTTTAACGAAATGCGCTTGCGTCTGATGGTGTCTGATAGTTTCTGATTGTTCTACGAACAAACCTATTATTAGTCATTGTTTGTCCTTGGCAATAATTTCCCAAGTTTATGTGATAAGATAAGAATCATCCTGTATAGAAGTTGTAAGGTTTTCAACAAACATGAATGAAAATTAAAATTTATAACTTCACATTAACAAAAAAGGTTAAAGAAAAGTCATTTATAGTGAGTAAAATATGAAGAGCGTTTGGCAACATCCAAAATACCTCACAGATAATATTTTGTCACATTCTTATTTTTGGATCCAATCCAAATTTAATAGAGTAGATTTAAAATTGGGCGGAATGCTACGGGCCGTTCGGACACCTTAATTCTTATTTTAAAAAATCCACTACATATACAGCTCGTATGTGTAAAGTTAAAAACAGATGTGCCGTTGTTGACAATTGTTAAGAATACAAGTGAATACCTTTCTAAAAAAATATTTAAAAAAATAAAAAAATAAATATTTTATTACAGCGTCATTATATTATGATTAACAAATAGGAGATACCATATATTTATGTATTTATTTTTTTATTTATTTATTTCAAGGGACAAAACCATTTTTACAAAAAATAATTACAACAATAAACTAAAATGTTCAAAGATTTAATCAAGAAAAAATACAAAAAGTAAACAAATTTAAATAGAGATATACATATATCAAAAACTGGTTGCACCTTAACTTAGTAGATTTAAAACTTGCCATCTAAAACTTAAATTTAAGTCACAATATTTAAAAAAATCATAAAAACGGCCAAAAACCGAATACGGCTTAATTACCGTTTATATTTCCAAACAAAAATAATTTATTACTTTAACTTTTTTTTAGGGATTAATTTAGCTTTTGAAAAAATAGATAAGTTGGTTGGTTAGCATAAAGTACCATTGCAAACTATATATTAAAAAATTAGTGTGTAGTTGCACTTATATAGGTACTCTTTAAAATTATGGGTTCTAGTATATCCTACAACAACTTACATGTTTTTTTTCTTTTATTTGCAAACATAAACTTAATTTGTTGTAAATAAATATTTATTACTTTTTTTTAAAGTGTATGGGATTTTGGTTGTGCTGTGTGATGGAAGAAGTTCATAGTAAACATTCTGATTAAAGAACTGTGACTTTATTATTTAATAAAAAAGAAAAACAAACAATAATTTGCCAAGTTGTATATTTACTTGTTGATAATAGTTAATAATATATTAGGTTAAAAAATAGTCTTAAATTTAACTACATGATGAATCTTTTAGCTGATTCTCTTTTATAGAGAAACTGAAGTTTACAAAAAGTGGACGTAATTCTGATATAACTTGTTTAATATTCTTTTATTAGATTAATTGACACAACAAAGACCATAATTTTTTCTTCTACTTTCAGGTGGTGAAGTAATCACATTTGACCAATTGGCCCTCCGTGCCCCAACTGGCTCTAAAACAGTTCTTCTTCAAGGACGCCGTAACGCTAGGGAAGCTGTCAAACACTTCGGCCCGGCTCCTGGAGTGCCTCATAGTCACGCCAAGCCATTGGTCCGTTCTAAGGGTCGCAAATACGAGAGAGCACGTGGACGTAGGCGCTCTTGCGGTTACAAGAAGTAAGGGGCTTGTTTATGTTTTAACTTTTGAGATATGTTCATAATATAAGTTAAAAGAATAAAAAGATTGGTAAAAAAATGTCGTTTTATTTTAACTGTAGATATAACCAAAATGTTTTTAACACGCCTGTTATAGTGTTTCTAGTTTTAAATAATATTAACTTTGGTAGAAAAGATTTTATTTAAGACGGTTTTATATTTATAAATAAAAAATAGTGAAAAGCTACCTTCTACGTATCTTACTGTAAACAAGAGATGTACCTAGGGTTGCTTTTGTTTTTTGACTTCGGTGCTTTCTTCTCTTATCAGTGGTTCTTTACTTATTTGTACCATGACGCCCTTGGAAATTTTTGAATTTTCTTACGACGACTTTTAATCCCTGACCTCCTTTAAAAATACTAAACAGTTTTAGTACTAGCCTAGTCACAGGTTATCAGAAAAGTGGCTTTAATTTTTGTTCTCGAAAACAAAGCGAGATACAAAGAGACAAAATCAAAAAGTTGCAATTTTAATTTCTTAATCGGAAAAAACGTAAAAACTTTATAAAAATTCAGTGGTGTACTATTTTTCTCAATAATATTGGCTTTGGTGCCCACTGCGACACCACAGGATCCAATAATCTTAATCTAGGTAGGGCTACACAAGCGCCCTATTAAATTTAATACATGTATTAAATTTCATTTTCACATGTTTTAAGCAGCTACTTTTTTCTTATCCATGATTTAAGCGGTAGTTACAAAACAAAACTAGTTATTGTGCAATACATTAAATAAAGTATTTGTGTAAATATATTGCACTGGGGACGACTAGCAATATTACTATACAATATTTTGCCCAATAATATTACTCGTCTGTCAATGGTAAAAACTATTCTAATTTATGGTTAAATACGTCACCAACCTGGGTAAATTAAAATTTAAAAAAAATTGTGTTTAGTGTTTTTATAAATAATTTTTAAAGTTCATTAAAATTTATTTCACAATGTGCAAGTTCAAACAACCTTAAAATGTTGCCAGTGCTTATGTGAAAAGCGCCACGTTAAATCAATATCAACAAACAAAAAAGCAATAGAAAACGGATGTCGTAACTTGTATCTTTTGTGACGTAGGCACACTCCAACTGCGTCATCAGACTATCCGGCGTTTCAAATAACTTCGCGGACATTTCCACCAAAATGCAAATTATGGCATTATTACAAAAAATCTTGCATTTTCCGGGAAAATTTAAAGAAAAGGAATAACATCCAATCTATCTACATGGAAACCTTGGTACCCTAGGTGCATTTGGCTAAGGGGCTATTGAAAAGAAGACTAAAAAAAAGAAAGTAGAATGTGGGATTAAAAAAATATATTTTCGCCTGCTGTCCATGAGAGTGGTTTTCCGCTCGCGAATGATAATTCAGCGTTATTGTTATTGGCAGGAAAAGCATTTTAAATTTGCACCAACTAATCACAACGCTGAATTATCATCCGCGAGCGGAACATAGAAAAAAGAAACTAAAAGTTTAGAACACAAAGTCCCTAATAAAAATTGTCACACTAATGCGACATAGTCTGCGGTGGTCGCGAACTCAACTAACCACCGATCGATTATTTCTTTACAGAAATTTTCATGTAAAAATTTGTTTAGCTGCGCCATCTCTGTAATCACTTTAGTACTACATATTATAGAAATCTACAGTGGGGTTCTAATCACGTTCACCATTTTGTCAATATTAATGTATTTCGTCAGTGGAATTCGCAAAGTGCGTAACTCAATTTTTAGAATTTTAGAGAAGCATGTTTTTAAAGCAGAAGAAGAATACAGTGATATGTGGTAGCATATGGTAAAAATAATTTAATATAAAAGAATAAATGTTCTTTTATATTAAATTATTTTTTTACTATATGCTACCACACATCACTATAAAATTCTGTCTTAAAAATGCTTCTCTAAAATTTCTAAAAATGGAGTTACGCACTTTGTAAATTACACTGACGATTTGTCCCTTTACAGGATTTTTCCTAACTACGGTTTTATAAAAGAAAGTTTCCGAGAACATATTATATGTTCAGAGTTACTTTGTTTCCGGCCGTACGGGGCGTTAAAGGTAAGGTTTGTTAGGCTTGAACCATTTTTTTTTTTAGTTTAAGGATATTTATAAAATATAGACTTTTTTTTAAACTTTACCACCCTGTATCTCAGAATCGAAGCAACTCCGGACATAATATGTACCAGGAACATTAATTGCATTAAACCACAGAATCACCCATTGAACTTTCGTACCGCAGTTACGAAACACCCTATATAATCCTCTATCTGATATCTTTTTAGTACATGTAATAAAAGTTTGTCGTCAAATTAGATATTTTTAAGAATATCTGCTTCTTTATACTCAGACGCATTTAAAAGTCTTACATAAAAGAATTGTAAAGTGAAAAAATTTTAAGTGATTGTAAGTTTTTTTTTAAATACATTTTAGATAATTTTGCAGAATTTCAGATTTTTCTATAAAAATCGATCAAATTTACGAAAAAAATACACATAGAGGATTCACTTTTAAAACTTAAGATATTCTCTGGGTGTGTTCCGTGTGGGACAATGGCCAATAACATTTAGTATATTTTTGGCGTGGGTCATATGTTTTAGAAAAAAAAGATAAATAAAAATCTCATGTACATCTTTAAAGTAGGCAGTCCAATCCTAGATAACACATTCTATGTAAAATAAAAGTTTCGATTATTCATTACCTAGATTTTTATTTGAAAAATAAATACAAACATAATATTATATTGATTTATTTTTATAGGTTAACAATAATCATATAATAATTATTTTATATTGTAACTAAAAGTGACCACATTTTTAATAAAATAAATCGGGACAAGTGAAATAACATGGATTGTTTTGGTGCTTTTTTCCACGAAGCAAAAAAAAGGTCCTCACCTTTCAAATCATGCCACTTCAGTTAGAAGTAATCTTTTATCCTCCAATTTCTTTTGAGGAGCAAAAGAAAGGTACTCAACTCCACGAACAAAAAAACTCATTACACGCGAACCCACACAAGTCGGGACTTTTTCAAAAATCGGCGGGACGCGGTACATTCTTTCAAAAAGCGGGACTGTCCTGCCAATATCGGGACGGGTGGTCACTTTAATTATAACAGCACCTAAAATATACAGAATAATACAAATGAATTAATAATTCCAAGACCTAAAAGACATTAAAAAACATAACATGCATACCTCTTATAAAAAAAAAAACTAGAATAACTACTGCACCCTTATTCTGTAACACGAAGAGAAGAAATTTCCTTTCTATGCAATGTAAATCATATGGCAATTTCAAGAAATTTCTTTTCTATTGAGTTAAAAATGGCACTTTATGTATAGTGACTTTTATGTCACTACTTTTTTTTCCTTTCTTTTAAACGTAGATTAAATACGTATTATGTATTTTTAGTAGGCGTTAACAAAAACTACATAAACTGAACGGTCGTTTAATTTAAAATGTATATACTTTTTTATATTTTGACAAAATAGTAGCTTGTACTTCTTGGCCCCTATCTGTAAATGAAGACCTAATAGCAAAAAGGCCTATTCTAATACTGTCATTTGGAGCTTATCGCATGGAAAAGGGAGCAAGCATAATTGATGGTGAATTTGTTAAAGGTAGGTTTATTTTCTGTATATATTATTTTTTGAGTCCCTCTCCAACTTATTTATTTAAATATCAGGAATTACACCATTTATTTAAATTCTTCATCATTTAAGAGCCACATTTAAATGTTTATAAAGAATAGAATAAAAAATTAAATTATATATAAATTTGTTATGTGATTACTGCAGCAATATAGAAACCTTTTAAGTTGTGTAGAAACTAGATATTTTTACCTCCAACTCAAATATAACAGGAGAAAAGTCATTTAAACACTTGTTCTTGTATGCAAAAGAAGAAAAATGGTTAAAATACTATTTTTGCAGTTCCGTATTAACCCTATAAGCAAATTAAGCAATTGCTTTGGGCATCACGTTCTGGGGGCACCACAAAGGGGGTACTGAAGGGTAGAAGGGAAAGAAAAATAGTAGAAATGTCCGTTTGAGTCTTGTACTTTTGTTTTTGAAAAAGCGGAAGACCTTTTTATCTGCCCTTCAAAAATTTTTGGTAAGATAAAGTCCTTCAATTTGTAATTTTTGTCAAATAGTAAAAAAATTTCTTGTCTAGGAGGCACCACAGGAGTTCTGTGCTTAGGGCATCACGAAGTCTTAATCCGGCACTGTATTTTTGAATATTAGAGGTACATTTAAATCTGCCTTCTGTTCAAAAATATTAAAATTGTATTTTTACATCAGTCAATTCAAAATACCTAATACACTTTTTGTTTAAATGGTTGTGTGAGTTCTTATCCTATCAAGTTACATTTATTTTTATTGGAACTTTTACTAATACTAGTCTACCTATAAATATTTTGATTTAGTATTTTTTATACAATAATTCAAATACTATTTATTAAATAAAAGGACTTTTATTAAGAAAAAACATTTTTATAGGCTCAAAGCATATTTCAAAAGGTTTACCTGGTATATCTGAGACTAGAGAAACATTAACATCAGGGATAAGTACTTTACAGGGTAAGTTCTTGTAAAAATAATGTTATATTCGGTAATTGTCTCGAACGTGGAAGCAACTACGATTAAAGCACATTTGCTATACCAAATGTCCTTGCTTTTGCATCATCAAAATTAAAAGTCAAACTATTCTCGGTAATTGTCCAGAAAGTTGCGACAACTCCGATTTTTACCAAATTTAGTATACGGGGGTTTTTGGGGCGCTGTCATGAATCTGAAAGAATTTTTTCAGCAACGTTTCGTTCTCGAGATATTCATCATCAAACTTGAAATTCAAACTGTCCTTATTTTTACTATATTTTGCCTTCTTTTTGCACTAAATTCCTGATATAACACTAAATTGGCACACAATATTTCATTTAACATTAAAAACCTTTTTAAAACATGTTTTTTATTAATTTTAAGCCTATCTTTATTGACATAAAAGGTTTGCTTTAAATCAAGTCGCCATGTTTGAAATGATTTAATGAAGAAAATGTGTAAAATAGCTAAAAAGAGGTTTTTAAAGGGTGTTTATAAAATATTGTGTGCCCATTTAGTGTAATATCAAGAATTTTGTACAAAAATAGCGGAATATAGTAAAAATAGGGATAGTTTCAATTCCAACTTTGATGATGAATATCTCGAGAACGAAACGTTGCCGAAAAAAAATTTTTTCAGATTCGTGATCAGCGCCCCAAAAACCTCCGTATACCAAATTTGGTGAAAATCGGAGTTGC